>CAOKZL010003062.1:0-133252 GCA_948472985.1 Iguana delicatissima
TGGGTGCCCCTCACAGGACCCCAAAGTCACAGGGTAACAGTGTACTGGATAATTCTGAGGTTCCTACGTGGGCAATTGCCATCTCCTGCCATTGTTCTTCAGAATTTGGGAAAATTTATGAAACTCAGGTGAATTAATAGGCGACAGCAGTAAATTGATAGGTGAGAACAAACAAGGCTTCAGGTGCCTATTCACCAACACATAGAGTTTGGGAAACGAACAAGATGAGCTTGAAATCTTAGTTCAGGAGGGCAAATAAACTATTATAGCAATAGCATCTATATTTCTATACTGCTTATCAGCTCTTATAGATAAAAGAGACTTGGTGATATGACTATTGTGACTGGAATATAACAATTTAAAAGTATAACCTATTCAAAAAAGAATAAATGTGACAGAAAAGGAGGTAGAGTCTCATTATATGTCAAAGATATATTCAGTTGTAATGAAATCAATGAGAGAGATCAGAGTGGGCCAGTGGAGAGTATTTGGATGAATGAAATAAAAGAAATGAAATAAACGGAGAATGAAATAAAAGCAACATAGGAGGAGGCTACGAGAGGCCACCAAATCAAGAAGAAGAAGAAAATGCTTCTCTTTCCAAGATGTAAGAATTAATAGTCATTGGGGGACTTAAATGACATTGATAGCTTCTGGTAGACTAACTCTACTAGGCATAGGCTGTTCAACAAAAGCTTGCTGTGCCTTGCAGAAAATTAACTGTTGCAAAAGGTAGAGGGAAGAACAAAGGGATTAGTAATCCTGGACTTGATCCTAACAAATAGGGAGAAGTTGGTCACTGGAATCAAAGTAGTCAGTACTTTAGTGGGAAGTGATAATGTTATGCTAGAATTCACAGCTGTGGGAAAGGAAAAGAAGAATATAGAAAAACACAGGCCATGGGTTTCAGGAAAACTGATTTTAACAAGCTCAGGGAAATATTGGGTGGAATCCCATGATTAGTGATGGTAAAGGGAAGACATCCTGCAAGATTGGGAAATCTTGAAGAAGTAGTTGTGAAAAGCACAGTCACAAAAAATCCTTTGGAAGAAAAAAAAAGTGGGAACATCTGCAAAAGCCAATTTGACTGCAGTGCAAACTCAAAAAGGAAGTGAAAATTAAAACAAAGCAAAGCAAAACAAAACAAAAACAGCATGTATAAGAAATGGAAAGAAGGATAAATCACCAAGAAAGCGTACAGATGTGTAGTCCTAATTTGCAAGAATAACGTATAATGAAAGCTAAAACTCAAAATTAGCTAAGACTGGCTAGGTAACCGGGGAGCAATAAGAAGTTTTTTTCCCTAGATACATTTGAAACAAGAGAATGACTTGGAATTATTGTTCATCATAAACTGAACATGATCCAACAGTGTGATCCTGCAGGAAAGAAGGCAAATAGTATTTTAGACTGCATTAATAGAACCATAGTCCCACTGTATTCTACGCTATTTAGGTCTTGTCTGGAGTACTGTGTTCAGTTCTTGGTGGAGTTTTGTGTTCAGTTCTGTGTAGGAAGGACATAAACATGTTTGAGTAAATTCAGAAAAGGGCAACAAGAATAAGAGATATGGAGAAGAAAACATATGAAGAGAGGATATGAGTGTAAGCTTTGCTGAGTTGTCCTTCTTCTTGAAACTTTCCTATAGTTAGCCAGGGTTTAGGCACTGCATGTACAGTGTGCCCACTCTATGAATGAGTTGAGAACCTGTGAATTTAACCCACTGCAAATTCATATGTAGACAATACTGCACATTTGAATCTGTGGTGGGGAAGAACACATGTGGTGCGGTTCTCTTGTAAAGCAGTACAGGGCATCTGGTACTGTTTTTAATACTCTAGAGGTTTACTATATAAGCCTCACCTTGCAATGCTCTGTAGTCTCTCTCCAAGACTTGCAAGTCTTATACAGTAAACCCCTATAGTATAAAAATGGTTTAGAGCAGTAGCAGCGGTGGTGGCAAGACCTAGCAGCCAGGTGTTCCATATTCTACAGGCTCCCTTGGTTCCCTTGCCTCCGAAGAGGCAAGGCCTGAAGGTGAGGGAACCCAAAGAATGTGGCATGCCTGCAATCAGGACTTGTTACTGTAAGAGGTGGAGAACTTTGAAGTCCTCCTGCAATACCAGCACCTCCTTAGAATCAAAGGAGGTCTGCCAGAGGAGGGTAACGACAGGATGTTTTTTACTTGTGTATACCAGTATAACTGTAGAGGGGCTCCAGTTAAAAGGTATACAGAGTATTTTATTTGGAATTAGCAAGCACACAAGAAATCAGACACTTTCAAGAACCATACCAGGCTATTGGAAAATGAAACAAGAAAGGTTGGATAGAGAGAGATTTGGTGGAAAGGGTGATACTTACCATTCCTGAAGCAGAAGGTTGAAGCAGAATGGATCAGACAGTATGGCCCATTCCGCACAGTGTAGTCACTGTGTAGCTGCGATGGCTTGAGGAGGTGTGCATCCGCACAACGTCGTCACTATTAAGTTAATGTTAAGTTGCTACCGCACCTTTGCATGTTGCTAAAGCGTCATATTCGAGCAACGGAAAACATGCGTTTTCACTCCTTAAGACTGCTTCTACTACGTTTCTACAACTACATGCGGAACCGTTGAAGCTCATTCTTGCAAGAATGGGTGTATTCGGGGCGGGCCCGACCTGGCATACCATCATTTCCCATCCTGATTTGTCCTTGCCCACCAGAACAGAGGTCGCCGCCATTTTCTTCCATTGTGAAGAAGTCTGCAGGTAAGGTTTTTGTAAGGTTTTTATATTTTATATTTTCTTCTTTTATTTCTTTTTCCCATTCTACTAAATCTTTCCTAATAATTCATTGAGGAACTGTACAGTATCCCCACCTAACTATTTTTAAAGGGGAATGGTGGGCTGCTCAAACTGTTGTGGGGGTTTTGAAACCTTCTTCAAGTGAAGGCTTCAAAGCCTCATGGGACTTGCAGTCGCTCAACCTCCCTCCCCACAACCACTCTTCAGCCTCTCTTGCCCCACGGAATCCCTCTTCCTCCACCCAAACGATGCCCACCCCAGGGAAAGGGCTGCCTGGACGCGAGATGCCAGCCTCATGGGACTTGCAGTCATTCTGCCTTTACAGGTACTCGTCTGCTACTATTACACCCACGGGAAGACTGCCTGCTGTGGAAATAATCACAGACTCCAGCAAAGTTGAAAATACTGAATGCCAAAACAAGTTGAATCATGGACAAAAGACGACGAAGACAGCACAGAGCAGAGATGTAAACAACAAATTGTAACAACAAAGGTAATATACTATATATGCAATGTACATTTTTAAGGGTAGCCAGGGCTGTGTGTGGTGCTAATGGTTTTCCAGGTGCCTCTCCAGTGCTGCATGGAGCTGGTAGACACTCCACTCCACTATGGAAAAACCCTCTGTCAAGGCACCACGTAGCTGGAATATCGCTTCCTGAATGGACTTCAGCTGGTGTCCCAAGTTCTCAACTGCAGGGAGAGAACATGCTTTTAGAGCCATTAGGGTACTCCTGCTAATTGTGATGCCATCCACACCAAGAGGACATGCAAGAAGGGCATACATTGGGAAGCATTCCACTCACAGAGTGTTTGGCTTGCATCCTCAAACTCCTGGAGATGCTGAAGAACATGCTTCTCTGCAGATTGGTCTTCCTGTGCTGCTGCATGGGGAACTCCCATGTGGTGGGCATGCCACCTGAGGGACAGAAAGCTCAGCATTTCATTTCATTTCATTTCATTTCATTAGGATAGGATAGGATAGGATAGGATAGGATAGGATAGGATAGGATAGGATAGGATAGGATAGGATTAGGATAGGGATAGGATAGGGATAGGATTTCATTAGGATAGGCTGCTGCCAGGGAACAACTGAAAAAGACAGCAATGTTTATTGTGAATTAGGAGGCTGCTAATGATTATAGTTGTACTTATGGTGATGCTGCTTTACCCTGCTGCATAGAAGGTATCCTTCCTGCACTACTTGCATTTAGTGGGTTTGCACCCTGTGTAGCCATCTCTCTTGTACTGCTTGCTATGCTAAAAGAAATGCTCTTAATACCTTGTCTGTAACTGCAACTGGTTGCTAAAACCTGCATGCAGCTATGCTTTGTGTGCTGTATTGCATCCTCACATTGAGCTATGTGGGTCTGAAATAAAGATGGTTATGGTGGCCGGAGACAAACCTTTTTTCTTTGACAATTGCGGGGACAGGGAATGGGTTTCATATCAATTGCTGATAAAAGATGGGACCTGACTCTCATGCCACTTGCATGGCCTTCTGCTGAGGAACCCAAGTCATCTCTGCAGAGATCAATTATGAGGTCGCCCTCAGGACTGGAATCAGGGTCCTTGGTAGAAACAGGTGTATCTACGGTGGACATATCACACTTTAGCATTGCTTATGGCCTCACAAACCCATGCAACCACCAGAGATATTGTTCTAGAAAAATCTTGAATTCATAAATCATATTCAGTCCTCTTGCTTTACAAAAGCTTTAGCGTGATGCTCACCATGTTCTCCCTCGGTAGCTTTCAGAATGGTGATGGGACTCCGTGCTACAAGCCCAGAGGGCCTTTCTCCAGATGAGCCACAGGGCACTGTGGAGGGAAAGTCTGCATGAACCCCTGTGTAATGCGAAGGTACAGAGATGATGATTGGCAGACGGTGGGGGGAAATGACTGGGATAAAGTAGATACCACTATGTAGACCTTTCATGATGTCCCTGTTCAACCACAGGGAGAATGTCCACTGCTCACTATGTGCCTCTCTTGGGGATCCTCTGGGTGCCACTGCTGATGCGCTCACTGTTCCAGAGAACAAGTCTCCCAATGACTTGGAGCTTAACTCCCTTGTCATTTCCCTTGGCACATCTTTGACAGAGGGAGAAGACAGACAGGCATGCCATGCATAATCACCAAGGCACTCCCTTGAGGAATGCAGTAGGCTGGGGGGGATCAATTCACTTTAATGGTTTGATCAATGCAACTCAATTGCAATGTGGGGTGGCAAGCAAGGTCTTCCTCCCAAATCTATCTGCTGAACATTCTCTGTGCTTTTCACCCCTTTTCCTGCGGGTTGTGCTGTGGGGGTGACAGTGGCCTGCAGACAGAAAAGGGGAATACATGAGGGACATGTTTGCTAGAAGGCTGGCATGGAGAGCATAAGAAGACAGTAGGAATGGGGATGTGTGCAGAAGGGTTATTAACCATGCTTATGGCACACAGTCCAGGAGGGCCTACCTGCCTTCTTCCAAAGCCTCACCATTATACCAAAGTGTCTTGGCTGATGTTCTCTCTCAGGGTGCCCGTTGAATTCCTCCATGCAGTCAAAGAACTCACATTTTAACTGTTTGAATTTTGTTATGACCTGCTGGGCTGTCCTCTCAAAGCCCAGCTCAGTCAGCCTGTCAGCCACCTCTTCATAATATGGCCTGTTGGGCGTTGCTGTGCTCTCCATGAGCACGGCTAGGCCTTGGCTTGCCTCCACAAGAGCAAGCATTTTGTAGGTCTCTCTACTTGTCTAACGAGTCCTCTCCCTGGGCATCATGAGACTATTGGCAGATGGAACCCAGAACATACAAGCAGTACATACCTGTCTGGAAGAAAGGAAGGGACTGGGAATGGGAGAGATGCAGGGAAAGTGCAAACAAGTTGAGCAGAGAAGCAGGAGAAAAAGGCAGTAACAGGCTGGCCAGAAATACATTGACACACACACACACACACACACAGCAATGCAACCACACAAACCATGAAGCCTTCAGGCAAAGCACGCACACAACTATCCCAGGGCCAAGCCTCCACTGACAAATCTCCCTAGAAACAGGCTGTAGATATACGCTACTGCCTCTAAGGGGTTGAAAGAAGACGCCGTACAAACGTCTGGCCAACGAGGTCCTGCGCAGCTTTGTCACTTCCTGCACACGTCACCAGGCGCGATGTGCACCATTTTGTATCTATAGGCACACCACATGGAGCAGGTCTTGCAGCTCCAGGCTTGTCCAGCGTTTTCACACGTTCTGCTGTTCTGCGTTGGGGTTCTAATGGAGCAAGACAGTTCTGAGAGGAGCCAGGGAAGGGGTAGGGCCTAGCGAGCTGCAGAGATTCAAGACCTTTTGGACATTTGGAGGGAAGAGTGAATTCAATGGGAACTCAGGAAAGCCAGCATAACTTTGATATTTTTAAGGGTGTTTCACAGGAGATAAGAAACAGGGGCCACTAATGCTCTGCTAAAGAATGCCAATACAAGAACAAAGCAATGAACCTTAAGTACCCGCAATGCATCACCACAAACTCGATGACCAGTAGGGAGAGGGTCACCTGTCCCTACTACAAGGAGCTGCATAGGATGCTTTGGGGGGATGCAAGCGTGGTCCCAAAACGAGTTTCCAGAAGCCTCCGCCTTGCCCCTGAAAGAAATGATGAAGACGCGCAGCGAGGACATGTGAACGCAGCAACGGAAATGCCTGTCCCCACTGCCTCACAGTCTTGGGCTGTGAGTCCCAGCAGCTCTAAAGGTATGACCTTGTACCATCGTAACCTGGGTGATGTGTTGTTTTGCAATACAAGGTAGTAGGGGAATAAATAAGATGCAAATCCTGTAAAGTATTAATGAACATCTTCACCACTTTTGTGGGAAATGCAGTCAATAACCTTGGTGGGAATGATAAGTTACTTACCTGTGAACTCCCCCACTCCAGCTGCCATAACAGTTAAGCCTTCTTTCTCCTGAGAGGCGTTGCAAGTGTGTACCTGGGGGTTGTGCAGGTGGATTGTGCATGCCAGAGAATGCTGTCAAGAGCAGGATAACTCCAGCATCCACCCAGGAGTGTCCAATGCCTGGTCTTTCTGTAGGTCCTGGAATGCCTTTCCAAGCTCCTGTCAGCATCATCCAGTTAGACAGAGATGTTTAGGCCCCTCAGGTATGGTTTACAAAGAAACCCTAAGTACTCTCTATTTTTTCTTCACAGCCTTCTCGGCAGGGACTCGCATGACGACAGACACTCTGGACATGCTTGACGAAAGCTCCATGGATCTTTTTGATGGCAGTAGCCAGAGATCAGGTAGGTGTACACTGCGTGCTATGGTTCACTCATGTGTTAAGTCTGAGTGCATGCCTGTGCAAGTACTGCAAAAATTACTGGACAGTTGTAATAGCCTTGTTTTGCTTTCCTTTCCAGTGAACGAGGATTTAGGGGAGGGAGGCAAAGCAGGGGAGACTGTAGAGGAGCCTAGCATAAGCCCCTGCTCATCTGAAGTTGGTGAGTATGCTGGTGGAACAGAAGCTGATGTGTTGTTTTCAGACAGAGTGCATGGCTTTGCTGCTGGCACACTGGCCAGAAGGCCGCACAGTTGTTTTTACAGCTTGTGTCCTGACTCTGCTTTCAGAAAGATCTGATAATGGAAGGAGCTCCCCAACCCACATGGCCGTCGTGGCACTTTCTCCAATATCTAGGCTGAGGCAGGCCAGGGCACGAGAGAGATCTGGAAGGGGACCTGAGGCAAGCGTCATCGCTGTGGTGATGATGGAGCACTTGAAAGAGCAGCAAGAACTGAATTCTTAGGGGAGATGCGAAACAGGAACAGCATGTTGAGTACCTTGGTTGAACTATACAAGAGGGACCTTGAGTCCAGTGCAGAGAAGAGAAAGGAAGTCTTGACCCTTTTGCGTGTTGGCAGCAGGGTCATGAGTTCCATATTTGAAAATATGGAGAGGTCAAATCCCAACATTAGCAATGCTCCCACCCACAAGAATATTTCAAGGGGTAGGGAAGACCAGGATACCACTGAGGGCTCAGAGACACAGCTTCCCCAGGGAGTCTCACAGGCAGGGCATATAGGTGAGCCAGTGCGGGCAAAGAAAGCTCCCATCCACTACAGACCCTAAGGAATGGAGACCCTAAGGCATGCATTTAAAGAATCAACAGAAGCAAAGTTGTACCTCTGTTGTTTTTTGTGGGGGGGGGAAGCAGTTGGGGGTGAGTCCCAATTGTTGATTTTGCAAAGTTGGATTGCAATTTTAAAAGTTCTCATAGCATGGCACCAAGGCAGGGATGGGCAACTGGGCAGAAATGCTGACAGTACAACTAAATGGCAGGGAACCTTCCATCATTATGTTCCTTTCTCCAAGCCTTCAGGAATGTTATGTGCCACGTAAACTGACAGCTATGGCAATTTCTGCACTACACTGCTATAGTGCTAGGATCCAACTTTTAGCGTCCTATGGAATCTTGGGATTTGCAGTGTGGGGAAGGGCCTTTGTTCTCCTTAAATACTGATTTTACTGTTTATACTGTTCCTACTGTGGGCAAAGAAAAGTTTCTGGTGGTTTATGATATGTGTGAAGGCGGTAATGTTTCTGTTCTCCTTTTATAATGTTTGTAAAAGATTTTGTTAGTATATTCTCTAGACCTCTTTTCCCCCAACCTTTGATTCCCATCATAGAGGTGGTTTTGGTGGGCAATCTTGTAGGCCAGCCCAGACTGCATGAGGAAAGAGGAAACATCGCAACACTCACAGTATAAACACCATTATTTATTCATTTTTACAGAGTAATGTCCACAGTAGAGCAAAGCCCCTATAATACGGCCCGCAAGAGAAATCCCCCAAACATGCAAATGTCAATGAATGAAAGGTAAAGAGTAGCCTCTGGAAATCAAAGAGACAATGTGCTTGCTATGGCAGCCCTCACTCTTTCACCCTCCCTGACCGTCCTCCCAGAAACGAATTTCCGAATGTCCTGCTGAATCTGAGGAATGTTGACAGTTGGGGGGAGGTCTGGATGAAGGATGTGGCCCTTTGATTCACATATGTTGTGCAGAACCACACAGGCAGATATCACAGGTAGAAAGTTTTGCTCTGAAAAAGTCGGGGGGGCAGAGAGGCAACCCCATCTTGCCTCCAGTCTCCCAAAAGCACGCTCCATGATGCTTCTGCAGCGGTTGAGTGCCCTGTTGAATGTCTGCTTCCTTTCATCCAGATGCCCTGCATATGGCTTCATGAGCCAATGTGAAAGGGGGTACGTGGCATCCACCAGGATGAGTGGGCCAGCTTGCACCCCTGCTATAGTGATCGTGGGATTCCCTGGAACAAAGTGGCCAGCCTCCATTGCCTGCACAGTGCTGAGTGCCTAAATACCTGGGCATCATGGGTTCTGCCCATACCCCAACTCCAAATCAATGAACCTCCCACAATGATCCACCATCCTTTGCATCAGCACGGAGAAGGAATCCTTCTGATTGATGAACTCCTCCCCTTGTCCCTTGGGTGGCCAAACTTGGATGTGTGTTCCAGCCACTGTGCCAACACACTGGGGAATCCCATCTCCTGGAAGCTACACATTATCTGTGGGTGGGGTTGGGAAAATATTTACACACAAAGTTAACACTCCAGAGCTGGCAAATTTCAAAATGTGGATTTCAACTAATGTTTGATCCCGCCACCTTGCGCCCCACTGAGTGCTCATGCAGTCGTAGGGCGCTAGGCAGGCAGATGCAGATCCCACTTCACCCCTCAGGAACTGATTGGGAGGGCAGCTCCAAGGACTGGAAATCCCATGGTGCTGCGCTCTCTTGCCACGGGCAGGTGGGCAGCCTCCCACTCCTCTAGCCCCCCACTGTCTTCTCCCACTATGAAGTTCTTCCATGCACCAGAGATGGGCCCATCATGGCCTGGGTAGGTAGCCCGCGTGGCTACCAGAGTGAGGATTCTAAACAACAGATCCTTTCAAACTACATATCCCAGTTCCCTATCAGGAAATGACTTGGAAGGGACGAATGAGGAAATGAAATCCCATGGTGCTGCGCACTCCTGCCATGGCATGGGCAGGGAGCACCCACTCCCCTGGAAGCACCCATGCTGCCTCCCTCCCAGCAGATGCCCAGCATGCCCCAGAGCACTTCTTTGCATCAGGAGGGAAATAGGGGTGGCTCACCCTGCAATAGTCACCCAAGCACACCGTCAATGCCAAGAGAGCATTCTCAATGGCAAGACAGACTTCAATCGTGATCTCTGCCACCATGGAGATGCCCAAGCCGAAGGTGTTTGCGGTCTTCCGGTATATGAGTGGGGTTGTGAGCCACCATACAGCTATGGCGACATGTTCCTCCACAGGACTGAGATCCTGCATAATGGTGGGTGTACACTGAAGGTGCAGGTGCAGGTGCTCAGCGATTTCAAATAGAGTGGCATGAGTCATATGGAAGTGGTAGAGCCACTGGTCATCATCCCCCATTGACAAGACCTCCATGGTCCACCAGGTCCTGCGCATTCGTTCGTGCACCCACCATCTGCGGGGCTGGGGGACCTTACAAAGCTGCCATTGTGCAGGGGAGTGAAATAGCTGGCATCCAGGTCAGCTGCCAGAGAAGAAGCAAGAAGGCAGTTCGCCTGTTGTGCGTGGTGGCTGGCATCCAAAAGGCTGCATTTAACTGCCCACTCCCTCCGCCATTGCCTTTGCAGGAATGCTGCAACAAATGCAAGGATATCCATATATGTATGGAGCACTTGCAGCACTATGGCAAGCGACCTCTTATGCTCCATTTCACCGGTAAAGAGTGAAAGACAGACAACCGGGACATGTGCTGTGAAATGCCACATGGCCAGAAGTCACGTGACGTTGTGTCTATGTAGGGACGTTCTTCCAAAGTTTAATTATTTTTTTTTAAAAGGATCCAATGAAATGGGCTGGGGCGTGCCATAGGAAGAACAGGGGAGCAGTTATGAATGCTGTGGTGCAGAACGAGAAAGTGGTCTTTGCCTCCTCAAGCGGACAACAGTGCAGAATGCCTCATTGCAGAAACAACGCAGAAATGCAGCCATAAGCTCCTCTCCTACAACGCCATGAGGTGTTTCTGCTATCTCATGTGGAAAGAGCCTATGTCTGAGGGTAACAAGAATGAACAGAGGTCTCAGCACCAAGTATTATGTCCAAGTACTACAATTTACTGGGGCTGGAGCTAGGGTTTAAATACTCCATTTCCTGCCCTGAAGGAGGGTGTGTGGGCAAAATGGTAATGGCTTTCCCACTGGTTTGATAAAGGAGTCCAGAATGGGCTGATTGTCTTAGCTGTAGGTGACAAAACACTGATGGGAGTCATAGAATCATAGAATCTAGAAATGTAGAGTTGGAAGAGACCACAAGGGCCATCCAGTCCAACCTCCTGCCATGCAGGAAAACCCTCAAAGCACACCTGACAAGTGACCATCCAGCCTCCGTTTAAAAACCTCCAACGAAGGAGACTCCACCACACTCTGTGGCAGCTCATTCCACTGCCGGACAGCACTGACCGTCAGGAAATTCTTCCTGAGGTTCAGGTGGAATCTCCCGTCCTGCAGCTTGTATCCATTGCTCCTTGTCCTGGTCTCAAGAGCAGGAGAAAACAAGCCCACTCCCTCCTCGACATGACACCCCTTCAAATATTTAAACATGGCTATCATGTCCCCTCTTAACCTTCTCTTCTGCAGACTAAACATACCCAGCTCTCTAAGTTTGTCCTTATAGGGCATGGCTTCCAGGCTCCTCACCATTTTGGTTGCTCTCCTCTGGACCTGCTCCAGCTTATCCATATCCTTCTTGAATTGGGGTGCCCAGAATTGGACGCAGTATTCAAGATGAGGTCTAACCAAAGCAGAATAAAGTGGTACCAATACCTCCCTCGATCTAGACACCATGCTCCTATTGATGCAACCAAGAATTGCATTGGCTTTCTTGACTGCCGCATCACACTGCTGACTCATGTTCAGCTTGTAGACTCCTAGATCCCTTTCACACGTACTGTTAGCCAGCCACATGTCCCCCATCCTATATTTCTGCATACCATTTTTTCTGCCCAAGTGTAGGACCTTACATTTCTCTCTGTTGAAATTCATTTTGTTAGCCTTGGCCCAGCTCTCCAATCTATCCACGTCCTTTTGAATTTTGATCCTGTCATCAGGCGTATTAGCAACCCCTCCCAATTTGGTGTCATCTGCAAATTTGATCAGCGTGCCCTCTATTCCTTCATCCAAGTCATTAATGAAGATATTGAAGCCCAGGATATTGGGCCCAGGACAGAACTCTGTGGCACCCCGCTAGTCACTTCTCTCCAGGATGAGAATCTGCCATTGGTGACCACCCTTTGGGTACGGTCAGTCAACCAGTAACAAATCCACCTGACAGTAGCCCTGTCCAGCCCACATCTTACTAACTTCTTTGCAAGAATGTCAGGGGAACTTTGTCAAAGGCCTTACTGAAATCAAGATATACTACGTCCACAGCATTCCCTTCATCTATCAAGCAAGTAACCCTATCATAAAAAGAGATAAGATTAGTCTGGCATGACCTATTTTTGAGAAATCCATGTTGATTTTTCGTAAATACGGCATTGTTTTCTAAGTGATTAGAAACTGACTGTTTGATGATCCGCTCCAGGATCTTTCCAGGTACTGATGTCAGGCTGACTGGGCGATAATTATTTGGGTCCTCTTTTTCCCCTTCTTGAAGATGGGGACAACATTTGCCCTCCTCCAGTCTGCCGGAACTTCTCCTGTCCGCCAAGAGTTTTCAAAGATTATAGCAAGAGGTTCCGCAATGACCTCTGCTAGTTCTCTTAAAATCCTAGGATGCAATTCATCTGGCCCTGGAGACTTGAATTCATCCAGTGTGGCCAGGTATTCCTGTACTACCTCTCTATCTATTCTGTGCTGCATTTCCCCCACTTCCTCACCTGCTCCCCAACCGCCAGGTTGAGTGTTTTTATCCTTTTGGGAAAAAACTGAGGCGAAGAAGGTGTTGAGGAGTTCTGCCTTTTCTCTTCCTCCTGTTATTAATTCACCATCTTCCCCGCGCAGTTACCCTATTGTCTCTTTCTTTTTCCTTTTGCTGTGGAAGTATTTAAAAAAGCCCTTTTTATTGTTTTTAATGTCTCTGGCCAGCCTAAGTTCGTTCTGTGCTTTAGCCTTTCTGACCTTCTCCCTACATCTCCTGGCTACTTGCTTATAATCTTCTTTGGTGATTTCCCCCTTCTTCCATTTCGTGTACATGTTTTTCTTAACACTTAGCTCAGCTGAGAGTTCTTTAGTCAACCATTCCGGTTTGTTCAGATGCCTTCCTTTTTTCCTCCTTAATGGCACAGTTTTAGCCTGTGCCTTCAGTATCTCCCTTTTAAAGAACTCCCATGCACCCTGAACTCCTTTCTCATTGACTATTCTTGACCACGGGATTTCAGCCAGCAGCTCCTTCAGTTTACAGAAGTCTGCTTTTTTAAAATCTAAGACGAGTGCCTGGCTACACTTGTCCTGACAATCTCTTAATGTTTTGGCCAGGTAGTGTGAATGGCAAAGGTCTCTATAGGATAAACTCACAGTAGAGGTTCCTGGTTGCTGCTAGGCAGTTTCACCTGCTATTGTTTTTGGAGTGCTCGCAACTTGCAGCTTTAGAGAGGATTATTCCAAGCCCATCAGGATCAGGCTTTCCCACCTGAACTAACAACCTGAACATGTCTGAGGCCATCCTGACCTGGCCTATGCTTATAGTCAGTAAACTTGCATTCCAGCCATGAAATATGGCCAATTATGAAAATAGCACATGCCACAGAGTGGGGGCATATGGAATGGTAACAGACTTGTTGCAACCTTAACAGAAGTCCTACATAATTTTTAGTATGTTATCATGTTGTGTAAGGCTCACCTCCTGAGGCTTCACAGTCTCACTGCAAGCCTTGTGAGGCTGGCTTGAACATGCACATTTTTTTTTAATCTATGAGGTGTCCTGGAGTGAATCCCGCACAGATACAGTGAGCCCACCATATATACATTTGAATTTACCTTGAAATGTAATTAGTAAAGTTTTCAGCTATGAAACTTGCCTTACTGTGCTAAAAATAGTCTCAATAAAATCCAAGAGATTCAGTGCTTCCACTTGTGAGCTCTGCTAAAGGAGGCTGAGGCCCTTTCTGCACGAGGCTGGTGAATCGGTTCGTGCCATTTCTTACTGGATTTTCTGGGCTCGAAACAAGGCCGACTTTCCCTCATTTCCTTCCGCACAGCTACTGCGTATGTTCCATTCTGATTCAGAGGAGTGCAAGTTCATGAATCCACACTGCCTCTGCCGTGGCCACTCCCACTACTCCCCTCACCCCACCCCACTGGCTGTTATTGGCCTTTTTTTTTTTTGCATGATTTGGCACGTCATTGTGTACGTGTGTATGTGCGTATGTGCGTAAGTCCATACTACCCCCTGGCCCCTCCCATGAGCCCTACCCTGACAACCAATTTGCATTGGCACGAATGTACGTGTCTGCATCACTGTGAAAGTATGAATTGGATTGATCTGGAAAATTGGAAAACCTATTTCTTCTGGTTTTCAAATAGCGCGTTTTACCCACCACATGGGGGCGCATGTAGTTGGAATTACCTGCAGAACAAAGGTAAACAAACCAAACCTAGTCCGCTCCAACATGCAGAAGACCTCTGTGGCAAGACGCATTGGCCCGCCTTAATAACCACGTGCATAAAGGGCCTGAGTCTTATGCCCTTTCTGCAGGACTTTGTCTTCCTGCATTGGAGACAGGAGAAGGACAGGACCCAGACCACACTTATGCTTGTTGTTGTCAGTGTCCCATCATTCTCCCATCCCCAGGCAGCACACACTGCAAATCATTGATGGGTTTTACCCATCAATGACTGGTGATCCTGCAAGCCCTCCCACCACCCTCCTGCACTTTCCTGAGCTGCAGAGAATCAGGCTGGGGAGGATCAGGAAGCATGATGACCGCACTTCCTGCCCCAGTGCAGCCTGGGACAGTGACATTCCCACAGACAGCTAGCGCGGAAGGGAGTGCTCCTGTCGTGCTCTCGTCCTAGGAGAGGCTCTACCAGGATTCCCGTGTGATGCTACTGGGATCTGGTAACTTGCAGAAAGGGCCACAATTGAAGCAGTCTTCATTGTTCCCAGAACAGGGTCTGACACCCCACTAATCTTCTTCTAATCTAACAGGTTTCTGTCTAGATCAAGCTGGAGCCATAGGCCAAAAATGAATCCAACTCTCTAGTGGCTATTCCTAAATGTTCAGAAAAAAAGAAAGACCAAACAAAATGGTTTAACGATTGGAACAACACTCTTGAGGGTAAAGGAAAAGGACAAAACGAAACTAGGCATGGTCTACAGGATGTTTAGGAAGATGTTTCACTCCTTGTTTCATTACGTCAGAAGCCAGGGCTATTCCCAAGAACTGTGTGATAGGGGATTCAGTACAATGAGCAGAGTACAATGCTCAAAACTGTATGCATAAAAAGGAAATAGCGTATTTTTTTCTTCTTGCCAGTCCCTACTCCCATGACCTGGATTGCTCCTGCCTGCTCTTCCATCTTTAACAAAGACACAGAAACAAGGTAGCTAGTTGGGTCTTTTTTTTTTTTTAAACTAAGGCCTTCTTTGTCTCATGGGCCACTTTTTAAAACAGCATAGACTAACAGAAATAATCCTTTCAGGCCTTTCAGGTGATCATAGTTATGTATATCAGGTAAGGATCTCCAAATAAGGTCACTTTTTAGAGGTATCTGTTAGGTATATAAACTAAGTTTAGCCTGTCAGTTTCCTATGATAATAAACTGCAAGATGCCATTATGTCCTTTTCTGGGGTCTACCACTCATGCACCTCACTGAGAGCTGAGCCTTACCAACAATCTGTCTCCCAAAAGGGTCCTGGACTGGAGAAACAACTTCTCCCCAGTTCCGCTAATATGGATCCTTTGTCAAGATCTTTTCTTTGGCAACAAGAGCTCTCTTCTCACTCTGCAGAATCTGGGGACTTCAGAGTAGAGAAAGAAAGAATGTTCTTAGGTTGAAAAACAGGTTTCCTGACAGTCTGTAACCCCCCATCAGAAGGAATAATAGATCAGTGTGAATTTTGTGCAGTTTCTCTTGGTATTCAACATCTTGAAGAGTTGCATAAGAATTATCCTTTCAATAAAAACATGTGGGTTTTATGCAGCCCCTTGCCTTCTCTGATCAGGAAACTTGCAGAAAATGGGGTGGGGTGCAAGAAAATGTGTTTTTCTTTGCAGGATAATTGTTGTGAAACACTCATGGAAAGTATTATTTTTGTTGTTGTGTGTCTTCAAGTCATTTCTGACTTGTGGTGACCCTAAGGCAAACCTACCAGGGGTTTTCAGGGGCTGAGAATGTGTGACATGCCCAAGGTCACTAAGTGGATTTCCATGGTAAAGCAGAGCATCAAGCTCTATTTTTCAGGGTCATAGTCCTACTCTCAAATTGCTACACCACACTGACTTTCCACAGGAAAAATACTGTGGAGGAATGTTCATTTTCATTCTCAGCAAGAAGAAAGTTATTTAAAGTATTAATCCTTGCATTCAAAGACAGAATAGTCAAGGATTTACATCCCTAATTTGTGATAGGTTGCATTGGGCTTTCTCATAATTCCCAGCTGCCCCTTTCTCTTCTGTTTCTAATCCATCTGCATCCTGGAATCCTTCTGACTATATTTCAGGTCAGGATATCTCCTTCTGTCTGGCCACTTCTCTAGCCTTCTTCCCTGCTTTCTTTTCCTTGATCACCTCACTCCATGTTTCCTTCTGACTGCCACTCTTCCTCCTTTTTTCTTCCTTTTGTTATCTGGCTGCTTTGCCTGCCAGTCCTCTCTCTTAATCCATCCCAGTTTTTTCTCTTCAGCTTCTTTCATCATTCTAGCTTCCCATTTTCTTCCTTTACTCTCTATCTCCATCTCTCTCTCTTTACTTTCCTCCATCCCTCTTCCAATTTTTCTTTTGTCTCCTGAAGCTCACCACCCTCCCTCCTCTTCCCTGACTGACCCTTTAAATATTCCATCATTTGCTCCCTGGCCCCACCTCACTTCCCCCAGATGCTCTGCAACTTTCATTGAAAAGCAGGTATAAAGTGTTTTTTGTCCTGGAAGATGTTCCAGTAGTTGTGACAGTCACAGAGGTGATAATGATTATATTGGCTTAGCAAAATTTCACTCTAGATAATTACATTCTGCTGCCTTAATTTTCTCTAGCAGTTTCCAATGTATCAAGTGCACGAAGAACTCTTCCCTTCCTGTTGATTTGTATTACTGCACTCCATGGAACAGTTGCCATGTTTACCTTAGGGTGTCTGTGGCCT
The DNA here is from genome assembly GCA_948472985.1 of Iguana delicatissima. NCBI lineage: Eukaryota > Metazoa > Chordata > Lepidosauria > Squamata > Iguanidae > Iguana > Iguana delicatissima. The sequence goes on from CAOKZL010003062.1 coordinate 17,132, forward strand.
GGTGGGGAACAAAATAAACCACGGATTTGTACAAGTTCAAGTACAGTCTTGTTCTTTTTATGGAGTTAGTGGCAGCAATCCTAATTCATTTTGGCAAACAATAGGCTGAAGCCAAGGTCCCCTCCCCATAAATAAACTGGACACATTCAGGCCAACAAGATAATGTTCTGTTTTCTTCAAGCCAAGTTTAAGTTACAGAGAACGCCATCACTGCCGACCATGCATCTGTCATCCTGATTGTTGAGAACAGCTATCCAAGATAGCTCACAGGCTGGCATCATCCCTTCCTTCTATTTCACAAATCCTGCAAGGGAAATCTAACAAGGCTGCTTCTAGGGAGACAACACACAGTTGCAAACATCTGGATGCCAAATAAGTACAGCTCAGACAGCTGCTAATCTGCCTGCAGGATATACAGCTTGTCAGCATCTTTACTTGCAATGGGAGGCTGGAGGGAAAGAACTGGCCTATAGCATAATTATGGGATTTTTTTTTCTTACTCCTCTCCCCTCTCCCTGGCCTCCTTCTTATTTTATACTGAGAGTGCTGATACTGCAGCTGTTGGTTTATTGTCTGTCTCTTGGGACTTGGAGTTTAAATGATCCAGGGGGAAGGACTGAATCCTAGAATGCAGGTAATGTGAATTATTTCAGTGTTGATAATGAAAGCCACACCTGACTTCAGTACTTTCAGGATTCTGTACTCACCTTGTAATGGGCAGGGGAAAAACACACAGGCACGTACTATTCCTTCCCTTCTGTTTTAAACAGTGATTTCTCTGTGAACACAGCAGTGGGAAATCATGCATAGATTTTGAAAATGTAAAACAAGTAAATAATACAGTATATACCAAATGATAATTCAAAGCACAGATGACAGAGAGGGTGGAAGAGAAATTGAATTCCTGTAGATACAAACCTGCTAGACATGTAGAACCAGGAATGGAAAGTTGAAGGGTTATTTCCCCTTGGCTCCCTACTTTGAAATAAATCATATGCCTTATAAATCAGTCATACATTTCCAGAGGCAATATGCTTAATTCAAGGTTCATTCTCAATTTTACAATGTTTAATGGAAACTAGATGGTTTAATCAGGTTAAAGTTGTTGAACATTAATAGATAAGGTCCCCAGTTGTCCAGTATTTTATGAGCTGTCCCACATTTGGGGACTTAAAATCCAGTCCCATATTGGGACAAAGAGAGATGTCCAACTCCCATATTTTTGGAACATTCTATTTGGTCTATACAGCTCACAGAGAGAGAGGAGGAACAGTAGGATTACCAAAACAGGAATATTTTTCCGTCTTTGTTTCTGTCCCTATTCTTCTCCTCCAGCCCTTTCCGTCTGAACTCACAAACAAACCCTAAAGCATTTGGTATGCAGTTAAACGACATCCGATGAGTGTGTGTGTGTGTAGGGATGAGGACACATCTGCTATCATGGTTAGTGCCTGCTCTTCCTCCTCTCTCTTTGTGCACATTCACAGCTCAGTTTTAGCAGTAATTTTCTGATTTCTCTATGGTTCCTTTCACTATGAAATTCTGTTAGGTTTTCAGGGTCCCACAGGATTTGAGATTTCACAGGAGCCCAAAGATCCTCCTTTCACAAGAGCTGAGGTGGGCTTTATACAGATATGCTATCTGTCTTGCACTCACTGGCAGGCAGGAAAGGTTGGTTTGGAGACTGTGAGTAACTGTATGTGGGCCAGGCTATTAATGCAAAATGCATGCTCAAGCATATTAATTATACTTATTTCTCTTAAGATAATCTAGTAAATTATGCAGAAATGCTGGCAGATAAGAGCTGAGATTTTTTCCAAAAGTTTGGAGAAGCCCTTCTCTAAAGCATTTCAAATTATATGAGTGGGATGCTAGAGAAACATTTCAGGCCCTCTCCTTCCTGGTCTTTCCATTAATAAAATCATGTGTATCTCTTACTCCGCTTCTACTTCGCCACTTCTTTTGCAATGATTCCTTGTGAAGATGATTATGGAGTGAGACAGGCATGTATCAGGCATATACCAAAGGCTGCTAGCCAATTTTATTAGGCAGACCTTTGTTTTCTTAGTGGAATACATTGCAGATTGGCAGCTTGTGGCAGTGCACCTTAAAAACAGTTCAATTTTATTAGTCAAGCTACATGACAGGCAGGTGCCTTGAACCCCTGAAATTTGCCTGCTGCCTTCTGGTGTGGTAGAGGATGCTGTCTCATTACCAGTGTTGCAGACAGATTCGGGTACTATTGTAGTAGCTTCTCCATATGGACTGGAAGGAAACGCAATGTTACTCTTTGCCTCAGTAAAATATCTCACATCCTGGCTATGGTAGTCAGTAATATCCAGACTCCCTCAACATTCTGATGATAATTTTTAACCCTCTCCCCCTCAATCATGTTGCTAATTTGATTTCAGGCTGTTTAGAAGGATGTTACAGAGTAGATCTAGATATTCACCAGCAAATACAGCTAGTTTCTTTATCACTAATTAATATACAAAGACATTTTCAGACAAGAAGCACAAGTCAGTGGTGGTCGATGCTTGATTCTTCCCTGCCCTCCACTTAGACACTTGGCTGCTCTATGAAATGTCTGAAATGAAATGTGTAAAGCAGCCAAAGGGGGTACTGCAAAGCCAAAATAGCAATGGGAAAGGGTTAAGCAACCTCTCCTGCGTCCTGACTTTTTTCTTAAAGCATTTTCACGCCCACCCATTTTTTCCATGTCAGCATAAGTGCACATCCTGTATTTGCCACCAACCCTATGCTTTTCACAGATGACTAGCATCTTGCATATTTGCATGAAAGCTATGGTAAACTACCATATTCTAATGACTTTTTAAGAGATGGAAGGTTTAACTCCAGCTGGTAGTCTCAACCGGAGTAGACCCACTGAATCAATGAAATGCATACAGGTGTTGACTTACTAAGTTTCTACTGATTCAGCTATAGTTGGGACAAACAAATGGATTGGGCTACAACATGTTTACCCTTGCTAAACTGCAGTGTCTTAATCCTTTTCTCTTGATCCATAGTAGCTCTTTCCCTATTTCATTCCTTTCTCTCTGTAGGACTAGCATCTCTGTAGTCCTTCTGATGCCACAAAATGAGGTTCTCATTACTCCCTTGGTGATTTTGTTTCTCTCTGTTCTTCTCAGGGCTTGATTTTAATTTAATTATTCATTTGTTTTCTGTAAGCCTTCAGAAAAACTCTGTATATATCATTTGCAGATGAAAAGCATGTGCAACGTCCATTAGGAGCCCAAGATAAAAGAACCCTGGCTCCAGTGAAATTGAATAAAGCAAATTAAAATTATTTTTGAAGAGGACATGTTCTCCAGTATTCAGTGCTTCTTGCTGATCCCCACTTTCTTGCATGTCTTTTTTGGTCATTGGAAACTCTCATGATCCTTGCAGCATTTTGATTTAAAAGCTAGACATTTTCTTGGGTGCCACCAAACAAGCAATCAGTTAGTTATTCTATGGAGATTAAAGGATGTTTGCAATCCAAAATTCAATTAAAACGAGAATGATTAGTTAATATGTTGAGAGCAATTTGTACATGCTACCAAAATTATAACTACGTGTAGCTAACAATGTATTGCTTTATCTTATATATCTGTGTTTCCCAATGACTATTAGTGCTCTCACCCACCAGCCTCCAACCCTATTTTTAAAGCAATCTTAGCTACCATTAAAAACAACTTCAGAAATCTTGTTTTATGACAATTGTAGCTAATATAGTTTTTGTAGTTTCAAGCAATTGTTTAGTCATCTGGATATTTTCAATCAAGCTTAATTATGGAAATTTAAAATGGGATGACAGTTCTGCTTATGAAAGGAAAGTGATACTCATTCTAGTGCTTAACTGGAATGCTGGTAGCTTGGTACTGCTCAGCAGCCCAAAATTGTGTAAGACGTAGTTGTCTAAATTGAAGCAACGATATTTTATTTTATGTTGAAAAACCCGCCAGGGGCATTACCATCAATAGCAAAAACATCACAGCCAACACGAGGCAGCAGGCTAACAGTCTTTATTGCGGGCAATAGATCAAGTAGCAGACTATTAAGTTACAGCGCAGCGAGCCATCTCTTCGTCCAGAGCAGAAAGGAACAGAAAACAAGAAGAAGGCACAGCCTGTTCAAAAGCCGTGTTTTTAAGTATACATATTCAATAACAAGGCGTTCCCTTAACCATAACAATGTTGCGGCTACTGGCAGCAGAAGACCTTGAATACGTTTAGGTTTCACATGGGAAGCGTTCACAGAAAGCTAGACTAAACAACTACAAGCAGCTTTGCGTTCTCACCCTCTAGTGGTGGGAAAATATGAAGCCAGGAGTAACAACAGGTCCCATCATGCTTCTCAACCTGTGACACTCCCCTACTCCTTGCGAAATATTTTCAGCTACCTTGCTTTGGAGACTCCATCAACCCCAGTTTGCTAACGTGCTGACCAAATGCATTAGCAGGAAGTGGCTTGGTAAACACATCAGCCACGTTTTCTTCTGAAGACACATAGGTAAGGGACACTTTTCCTTCTTGTACATATTGTTTCACATTGTGAAATTTGATGTCAGTGTGTTTTGATCGAGAAGACACTCGGTCAGACACTGCCATTTGAATGCAGGCTTGTGAATCACAACATATTTGTATTGGTAATGGCGCAGACACATGCAGGTCTTGTAGCAACTGCAAGAACCAAACCAACTCAGTACAGAGCGCAGATAGGCTCACAAACTCTGCCTCTGCAGTTGATAAAGCAAGACAAGACTGTTTTTTAGCCTTCCAGACGATTGCTACACCACTGTATTTGACAAGAAAACCAGTTGTGCTTTTGCGGTCCACAGTATCCTCAGCGAAATCACTGTCTGATGAACAGACAAGGTTTGGCATCTGATCAGGACAAATGCTTAGGCAATAATCAAGGGAACCCTTTAGGTACCTGAGTACCCTTTTCACACCCTGCCAATGATACTGGGTTGGCTTAGCACACGCTCTGCCCAGAATGTTGACACTTAAAGCAATATCAGGCCGGTTAGTACCAGCTAAGTACAAAAGGCTCCCAATGACAGACTGATATAGGTGTATATCAGGAAATAATTCCTCACAGGTATTTTTCAAAAAAACCTGGCACCATTGGAGTTTGTACCGGTTTGCAGTCAGACATTTGACACAATTCTAACAATTTTACAATCTTTTGTTTCTGACACAGCAGAATACCTTTTTCAGTTCTCTGTACTTCAATTCCAAGAAAGCTCTGTACTGGGCCTAGGTTTTTCACCTGAAACCTTTTCCCCAGCTCTTTCTCAAACACTTGCACTTGTTTTTGTGTAGCACTGACCAAGCATAGATCATCCACATATGCAAGGAGAATTTCCAAACTCTCCCCTTTCCCTCGAATATATACACAGGGATCAGCAAGGCAAGGATCTTGCAAGAACCCGCGTGCCACTAGGCGCGCTTTATATTTCACATGCCCATCAGCAGTGGGTTTCAACTTGTAGACCCATTTGCTGTCACTTGGCTTCACACCCTTGGGCAAATTACAAAGAGAATACACATCATGCTGAATAATGGAATCCATTTCACTCTGCATTGCATCCCACCAGGGTTCTGCCTGTTGCTCAGGCATTTTCACAACATCAGCAAAGCACTGAGGCTCACAGTTTACAGCGCACACACGAACTGCGAGAGACTCAGGGGAAAAACGTTTAGGTGGAATGCCTTTCGTTTTTCTTTGAGACCGTCTGGGGATGGGACGATCCTGCAAAGGTTCGTCCCTGTCCTCAGCACTGCGAGACCTTTTCACTGAGCCTTCGCGTTCTCTCTCCCCTGTGCAAGACCTTCGCACATCACTTACAGCTCTTCTCCTCCACGCGCCTCTCTCCTCCTCTGTTTCAACCCTTGAGGAACTGGGAGCGGAGGCAGGGAGTGGAGCAGAGACTGAAGGCTGCAGTGGCTGAGAAGCTGGCAGACCAGCCACAGGAGAAAAACTTCAGACGCTGCCTGAACACGCGACCAATTAGCGTGTTCCTCAAAAGAGGCATTCCTAGACACCACACAGGAATTGCCACCAGCGTAAAAACGATACCCCTTGCAGTTGGGCTCATAGCCAACAAAACGCATACGCTGGGCCTTAGGCTCCCCTTCCTTCTTTGCCCCTTGGGGATGTGCACCCAAGCAAAACTCCCAAAGACTCTCAGATGTGCAATGGAAGGTTGTTTACCAAACAAACACTCATAGGAAGTAGTATTAACCACAGAACTCCACAGCCTGTTGTGTATGTAACAGGCAGTCAGAATTGCCTCACCCCAAAAACTCAGAGGCAGATCTGCATCAAGCAGCAAACTATGCATTCGAGTCTGCAGAACTCCTGCATTCCGCTCAGCCACTCCATTCTGATGAGGAGAATAGCCGGCAGTCGCCCTGTGCACTATACCCTGTTTTTTGATCCATTGTTGCAAGTTCTCCGACAGGAATTCCATTCCTCTGTCGGTTTGAAGCTTTTGCAGGGAATAACCAAATTGCCTTTCAACCAAGGAACACCAGTTCTTGAGAACTTGACACACATCAGACTTTTGTTTCAACAAATAGCAGAAAATGAACCTGCTAAAATCGTCTACGAGAATGACGAAATATCTAGCTCCCCCTAGGGAAGGTTTACTCATAGGACCCACAATATCACAGTGTACCAACTGAAATGGGGCGGTTGGTACACGAAAACTAACTCTCGGTGCTGGGAGTTGTTTAGATTTAGCTTGCTTGCAAATAGCACAGTCAAGAAAGACATTACAAGGCTTCAAAGTACACCCTTTACAACAACCAGCAAGCCTCTTTAACACAGGAAAGCTTGCATGCGCTGCGCACCGGTGGAGGAGATGAAGGCACTCATCATGTTGTGGGACATTGCCATACACATTACACACAGTGTGTCGTGGCTCAAGAAAGAACAGCCTCCCTTCTCGTGTAGCCACAGCACATACCACCCCATCTTTGAGGATTTTACCTTGCTTCCCATAGAACTCAACCTTGAACCCTGACTCTGTTAGTTGCCCCACAGAAAGCAAACAGAAATCAAGAGAGGGAACAAACAAAACATTTTTCAAACCCATGTCAAAGGCAGGGACAAAAGCTACACCTTCGCCACAAACTTTAGCCTTTGTCCCATCAGCTAATGTCACAGAGGAAACACTGGCAGAATCCAAACAGTCAAATAAATCTTCAGAATTGACCAGGTGCTGGGAACAGCCGCTGTCTAGAAGCCAAACGGAATCACCTGCCTCCTCAGAGTCCGAAACAGTGTCCGCAACAGCATCTCCCACGGCAACAGCAACTCTCAGCCGTCCTCTGGCCCGACCTCCTCTGCCTCCTCTGCCACGGCCCCTGGCACCGGCGCCTGTGAAGCTTTGCTCCCCTTGCTTCAGGAGCGGGCAATCACGCTTCAGATGAGAAGCAGACCCACAGCGAAAGCACCTTCGCACAGCGTGGGCTCTCACCAGCCCCTCCTGCCTCGCCTCAGCAGCCGGAGAACTTTTCTCCCAGCACAGGCCTCTGCAGCTGGAGCCGGCTGTGTGGGAGTCTCTGCATTCCTTGCGCGCTTTTCCTCTTCTTCCAGCAGACGAGCAGAAACCAAAGGAACGGTTAACTCCCTCTCTGGCATGGATTGAAGAGAGGACACCACCAGATTCCAGGAACTATCAAGAGAATTCAAGATGCAAAATACCTTGTCACTTTCAGGCAACACTTTGCCTCTCTCCCGAAGTGACGAAAACAGCTCCAACATCTCAGCCAAATGCTGCCTCACCGGGACACCGGGGGCCAGTTTCATCCCATATAAACGGGCGCACAGGGCGTACTTGGCGGCTGCTGATTGACTCAAAAACAACTCCCGCAGCCTCGCCCAGGCCTCTCGAGGGGTGGCAAGATCCCTGATATGCGTGAGCTGGTCATCCTCCACAGCCAGAAAGAGGACAGACATGGCACGCCTCGTTGCCGCTGCTATCTCTGCAGCAGTCCCCTGCAGAGTTGGGGGAGCTGTGAAAGCACCCCACAGCCCCTCAGCTTGCAAATACTTTTCCATGCGAGCTGACCATGCCAAGTAATTAGTTGCATTTAGCTTAACGAGAGGCAGGCCCCCAGGCACCACATGAGCCATTGTAAAAACACCTCAAAAAACACCTCTCAAAACCATCCTCTGCTACCATGTTGAAAAACCCGCAGGGGCATTACCATCAATAGGAAAAACATCACAGCCAACACGAGGCAGCAGGCTAACAGTCTTTATTGCGGGCAATAGATCAAGTAGCAGACTATTAAGTTACAGCGCAGCGAGCCATCTCCTCGTCCAGAGCAGAAAGGAACGGCAACAGGAAAAAGGCACAGCCTGTTCAAAAGCCGTGTTTTTAAGTATACATATTCAATAACAAGGCGTTCCCTTAACCATAACAATGTTGCGGCTACTGGCAGCAGAAGACCTTGAATACGTTTAGGTTTCACATGGGAAGCATTCACAGAAAGCTAGACTAAACAACTACAAGCAGCTTTGCGTTCTCACCCTCTAGTGGTGGGAAAATATGAAGCCAGGAGTAACAACAGGTCCCATCATGCTACTCAACCTGTGACAGTATCAACTGTCTTCTGTGTTGAAATTGATTGACTGATTGATTTGGGAGGTTTTTATACCTTTTTTTTCTGGTTCAGGAAGAAGAGAGAGAGAGAGAGAGAGTAGCTAGCAAGTTGTAAAATGACAACTTCAGATACACATGATTTGCAAACACCTAAGGCTGAGATTAATTTTTCCCATCATTTTGGCACATAGTGGAAAAGACATTTTGCTAATTTGTAGGGAGAAAACAAAATGTGGGTAAATGCGAGGAGCTGAGGCTTGCAAGGTTCCAGTAAATAGGGTTCTTCCTCAACCCCCTCCACTGGAGCTTGGAAATGACACTATGTGGTCACATAATGTAAATCCCAGATGATTTCTTTATAAGGGGAGAAATTTTGTTGCATTCACCGCAAAATTAGCAGCAATAACAAAAATGGTGTAATTTCCCTGTTCTTTTCAACCACTCACTACTGCCAACTAGAAGCTGTAAGTTGTAAGTTGTCCTTTTTGCATGGCATTTCTCATGCTTTTGAAGCATTGTGCAATTGCGAGGAGCATTTCAGATGACGTCCTCGCAATTGCGCGATGCTGCCGGGGCTAGCAGGTGCCGATCGCACACTATATCATTTTCAGCTTTTAGCTAAAAATGGTGCACGATCGTGTATCGCTCTAGGGCCCCATGCACACTTACCTTGCGTGCGGAGACTCCGAAGCTGTGGCCCTCGCGCTTCCTCCCCCAGCGCAGCCCAGGAAAATACCCGGCTGTGCTGCGGAAGGAAGATGTGGAGCCCTTATGTTGCCTGCTGGCTGGCAGCCAGCTCCTGTGAAGCTGAAGCAGTGGGGACGCGAAAGCCTCATGGAAGAGGCTGCTCATGTAATCCCCGCGCAACCGTGCTGGACAAAGGTAAAGTGCGAAAAGGGCCAAAATCTTTTCTCTTGTCATTAAAACAAAACAGTTTTTTTTTTAAAAAAAACAACCCCAGCAGAACAAATAAAATAATCACACAAAACAATGACAAAAATTATTATCAAGATTTGTTTTTTTAAAAAATATCTTTCCTGATGCCAGAATTAGTGCCAAGTATAACTCTTAGGTCCAGAATTCCGGGAGGGGTGCTACAATCAAGGACATCTTCACATCAGTCACCATATTCCTTGCTTCCATAAGTGATGCAATTTCCCTTTTATTACATGCAAGTTTAAAGCTAAATAATCAGGCATTTCTAAGGGAGATTTTCCACTGTCACAAATACAATATTATGACTAGATTTCTTCTAAAGAAAAAGCAGGATCCAAGCTCAGAGCACTATGAGAAGCCCATCAGCTGCTACCCTTCCTTGCCTGTTCTAACATGCCATTACTGAAGTTGTCATGACTATATTGTATACACTGGTCCAGATATAACTCCAGTGCACTCCATTAGTTTCATGTAACAAATGGCTTTTGGATGGTAATCTGTATTTCCATCAGCATCCAATCATTTCATTTTTTCATATAAGAAAATCCCCATACATCTCAGCTGTGCAAATGTGTAGGTCTTCTCTGTTGCCTCTTGGATGAGAGATTAAAACATGTGTGATTAAAGTATGGATAGAGAAGCCTGGTCTCTTGGCTTCTTCTGGCCTACCTTGGGTCACCAATGTGGCCCACCTGGGGAAGGTGAGGGGAATAAAGCTGGTTCCCCAAATCAAGTGGTGTCTGGCTAGCATTTCAATTAGGAGCCCAGTGGTGTAAAAAATGTGACCTGGTATCAGTGGTCTGGTGGTGCGTCAACACTATTTGACCTATGGAACCATATTGGATGGAGTCATCAAGTCCTCTGTCTCAAAAAGCTCCCCTCCCCTGTATTAATATTTCAGTGGTACTATTCATTTCCTCTATGACTTCTTATTTTCATGCAGAACACAAGAATTATATCCTCTTCAAAGCTTATATCGTGACTGCATCATGTTAACTTGGGTGCTTTATTTTCAAAAGGGCAACATGTTGGACGAAATTTCTAATAATTATCTAATCAGGAACATCTTACTAGCAGCAAGCCAGCTGGCTCTTGATAAATGATAAGCTACATTCTTCAGCTTTGCAAGCTTTGCAAAATACAGGCCTAGCCAAGAAAATGGACAAGCATAGTTGCAAATGTCTTGGTATCCTGACCTCCCCATAAATGTTGATTGTCTGCTTGTATTTTCAAGTCTCAGCTTGGAAACAGCAATCATGATCTGCATTTTTTTGTATGGATTTATATGGATATTATGTGGATTGAAGCCATCAACCAAACAGATCCTACTTGGTAAACTTTTCAGCCCAGCTTTCGCTGTTGATGATGATGATGACAAAAATAAAGGATTAACTATTAAGCAAATTTCACAGTAACATGATTGTTTGGAATGACTAATACCCACAGTATTAAGACCAATGACTCTCCTGCAAGACAAGGTCTGAGTTTCCAGGAACTGGGCTAAGCAGGCCAGCCTCCACCTGTTCCCCTGGCTGACAAGGATATAAGGGGTTGCCTGGGTGGCTGGTCTGCCACCGGTGGGGCCAACCGTTTGGGGGATCTGCTTCCGGGGTAATGAGAGGGTGGGCCAGCTACTCTGCTGGAGAATAGAAAAAAATCACTCCTTCTTCTATGTGAAATCAACTCTCGTGGGACTGATGAGCCAGCAGGTAGTGAGAATAACTGCTGAAAGATTGGGTGGTGGTGAGAGTACTATCCAGAATCATCTTGTTGGCTACAAGGCAATACCCTGGTGAGAGTAGGGCTCTGCTGGGCCAGCCAACTATCCAGCCCCACGGACTGGGAACCATTCTATCATTCCATCCCTGCTGTTTGGTAGCACTGTCTTAAGTGCTGTTTATTATTATTATTATTATTATTATTATTATAATTAATTAATTAATTAATTAGGAGAATGAGAGATGCTTAATGCCCATCTCACCTTCCAGTCACTATACCAGCTTCTGGAACTTCAAGAATGAGCCAAGCCACCCACGAAATCTCACCTTATTCTTCTGTAATGCCAGGTCAGTTAAAAATAAAACACATATACTTTATGATCTCCTCAAGGAAGAGGATGCTGACCTGGCATGCTTTACAGAAACTTGGCTGGGGAATGACAGTGGCCTGACATGGGCTCAGGCAATACTTTTTATTCCCCATTCCCTGAGCTGGAGGTTTTTGTATCATTGGGCATAAAAGAGTCTGCACCTTCTGAAGTGAGGAATAGGATCCTTCTTACTTCCCATTTCCAAAGTTGGATGCTTCTTTAGAAGTGGGGAATAGGATCCTTCTTATTCCCTATTAGTGAAGCTTTGAAAGGATCAAGATTTCCTCAAGGCCATCACCTAACAAATTTGCTGTTCCCCTCTGAGAAATGTGCCCTGCATTCTGAGGGCAGGTCTTGCCTTCTGATCTTAGGAAAAGTTTTACAAGTGTTATCCTGATTTCTGGGGTCCCTAGGGGGACACCTCAATGTGCTCCAATCAATGGGGAATGAAAATTAGCCAGAGCACAAGCAATAGCGTTACGAGAGGCAGGGCGACCTAGCGAGATCTTGTAACCCAATTTTTACAGGGTCAGGCCGCACCAAAAACCACACCAAATTGCTAAATAAATGATTTTATTTAAAAATAAAGACTTGTGCACGTTCGCACTTACGCACTCACTCACACAAGAGCTATTCAGAAATAAAAGAGAGAAAATTGGATAGGGGGATTTGAAGGGGTGTTTCTGGGGTATACTGCACCTGATCCTGTCTGGGACAGTGGCGAAGAGAGAGAGAGAGAGAGATGAAGCTCAGCACGGGGAGAGCTGAGGGGATAGCCAGACTGAGTGATGGGAAGCCAAGAGCGATCCGGAGTGATCCAAGGAAACACTCAAAAATTGGGTCTATTTTTTGGGGAAAATGTACCTGGAGGGCTAATCCTAACCCAGAGAGATCAATTGGTGGAGACGCTAAAACAAAGTTCCAAACTACCCAAGTCTTTTGCATGACTGGGAGAACAAAGCTCCAAAATGTCAAGTTCCTGGCTTTATTAGATTTTGCCAGGGTTTTCAAAAGTCACGGCTATATGCAAATCGTCCTCATTTGATGGGCTGTTTGTTAGAAGTGCTAATCCCTTCAAGCAGGCTTCTCAGGGCTGAGGACTCTTTTTGTATTTTTAAGTTCTACCTGGCTGGAGGTCTCCAGGGGCGACATGACTCAGAGTTTTACTGGTCTGACCGGGTTTTTCCTGATTTTGGCCGTTCGACCGTGCCTGCCTATGTGCTTGTTCAGGGGACCTCTCAAGCACATGGAGATGATTTTTAATGTTAAATTGTAGACCCCGGGACAGGGTTATCTACTGCAGTAACAGAAGACTCCTCTGATATGCAGCTGGGACAGGCTGCCAAGCAGACTTCAACCTTGCCTCAAGCCCATTGCTTAAAGCATTTGCTATTCGCCTCCAAGAAGTGTGCCCTCACTTTGGGCTTGAGAGAGATTGTCATGCAACCAAGCAGGCAAAAAGAGATGGAAATGTTGTTCAAAGTCACAAGGTTTCTGGTTTGAATGTATTACGTTACTGAATCAAGGGCAGCAAGTTGGTCACTAAAAATATACAAGCCATAAGTCAAGTCAATGCATTATTTATTGCCGAGTTGAGTCCAAGTCAAGCCTCTTTATCTGCTATTGAAATTATGTTTTAGATATGGCTCATATGTTTTTACTGTTTTTAATCATGTTTTAATAATTCTGATATTTAAAATATTTTTAAGTTTTGTAAATAAATGTTTTTTCTGTATCTTTTTAGATTATTGTAAGCTGCTCTGGATCCCATTTGGGAGAAAGGTAGGATATAAATTCAATCACTCAATCGATCCTTCCCAATCTGTTAGATATGAAGTCCAAATTTGTGGCAAACTATAGCTAGTATCTGATTCTGGCAAAAGTCAGAGAAAACTTCTGCCAGAAGCAGGAAATATAGTGAAAAGATAGACTGCTGGTTGGGTAGTTGGGAAGACAATAATGTAAAGAAAAGAGTTGTATGTATGTATACATATGTATACATGTATGTATATTTTTTATTTAATTTTTATAAAAACAAGGGAGTTTATACACAATACAAATGATTTACCTTGTTTCGTGTTGTACATCAATCTTACATAAGTTCTCTATTAGTTCTTCCCAAACATTGTTATCAAATATTGCTTATTATTTTATATATTTCAGTCCCTCTTTTTCTCTCCCTCCCTATCTTCCCCTTCCCTTCCCTCCCTTCCCCTCCCCTTCCCTGCCCTTGATAAAAACCATTTCCCTTCCCTCCCGGTCTTCCCTCTTCTCTCCCTCTCCACTTCTTCCTCTCCTTCTTCCATGTTTTCTCCACTCCAAGCTCTTTATTTTCTTTCTTATACTAAACTTCCTTCATGTGAAGTCTCTTTTTGTTCTTGTATTCTACCTTGATTAATAATTTTTTCTCCTTCCCATGTATGTATATGTAAGATGGCCTGTTTGTCAGGTACTAGCTTGGGAAGATAAGAAACAAACATTAGAAATGGGAACAGAAACTAGACAGAGACAAGCAAGTCCTGGTTGATTTCTACAGTCATAGAATCATGGATAGACTAAAGAGCTTTGTTATACCTAAAGTGCTTAGCACTTCCTTTTTATGCTCGGGGTTTTTATCTTACCTTAACTACAGCTCATGTCAAGATCAAACAGTGGTGTTTATGGCACAACAATTTCAATAACTCTTTCTCTTATAAACTCATTTTTGGAAAGCAATATGGAAATACATGATGGATGTCATTGTAGGCATCCTATCTCGTCAGCTGGAATTATTCATACATTTGGGTTTTAACCAAGGAATTTACTTTTTTCCAGTATATATTCAGCGCAGTCCCAGCTTTTTTTTTTTTTCCCCTTGCATTGCCTTAAAACAGTTGGGATGACAGTTGCTGTTTAGGTAGATGTATTTTGGATCAGTCTTTCAACAAAAGAGGGCATACAAAAAAAAAGAAAAGAAAAGAAAAAGAAAAAGAAAAGAAAAGAAAAAGAGAGCTTTGTATAGGAGATTTAATACAACCCACTTAATCAACAATCAGCTCTGGCAGAAAGTTCCTGAAACAAGTAAGGAGTAAGTTTGGACTAAGAAACAAGTAAGTATATCATCTCCAATATGAACGCCTTAAAGCAAAAGACACATTTAGTTAAATAGCAACGTTTTGGATAAGAACATAATTCTTCAACTAAGTTTCCTCTCAAAGGTAGCATTGAGTAAAAACTAAGTCTTCCAATACCATGCAATTTTTGAAAGCTATTAACTATTCAGAGCTTATTCTGAACAAAATTTGCATGTGGTTGCTTTGCACAGAAAGCAGCATTTTCTGTGTGGAAAATAACATTTTAATGCAGAACTATTAATTTCTGTGTTAAAAAATGTTGTCTTCTCTGCAGAATGTGCTGCTTCCTATGCAACTCAACCGCGTATTAATTTTATGTTGAACAAATCCACAACCACACCATCCATCCATCCATCCATCCATCCATCCATTTTTGTGTTACCAAGCATACATTAGATGCCTGCCCTTCCTAGCTTATTAAAGCAGCCAAAGGGGAACTGGTTGAGCGGGTTAGGGCAGTGGTCCATACATGTAGTAGCTTGTGAACATGTGGTAGCTTCCCAGCTCCGGGAATTCCTGGATGAAATAGATTAACTAGACCTATTTCAATTTGGTTTCAGGTCTGACTATAGGACAGAGACAGCTTTGGTTGCTTTGATGGATGATTTACACAAGGAACAGGACTGGGGGAGTATTTCCTTTTTGATTCTAATGGACCTTCCAGCAGCTTTCAGTATCATCAACCATGGTATTTTTCTGAGACCCCTATTGGGATGGGACGTGGAGGCACTGTGTTATAGTGGTTTCAGTTCTTTCTAGAAAGGCACACTTGGGGAGCCTCCTGTTTGACACCCTGGTCATAGAATCATAGAATCTTAGAGCTGAAAGGGACCACAAAGGCCATCTAATCCAATCCCATGCTATGCAGAAATACACAACTAAAACAATCCTGTAAAATGTGTATCCAAGTTCTGTTCAAAGACGTCCAAAGATGGAGCATCCTCCACCTCTTCTAAAGCAGTCTATTCCAGTGTTGAACCATAATGTTTTGGTGGCATCACATTTACAATGTTCTAGTTTCTGGAGCAGCAAAAAAACAAGCTTGCTCCATCTACTACAAGACATCTCTTCAGATATTTAAAGACAACTGTGCTGTCATCTCTCAGTCTTCTCTTTTGTAAACTAAACTTATTTAGTTCCTTAAGTTGTATCTTATAAGGCTTGGTTTCCAGACTTTTGATTATGTTGGTCACCCTTCTCTAGACACATTCCAGCTTGAAACTATCTTTCTTCAACTGTCATGCCCAGAACTGGACACAGTATTCCAGGTGAGGTCTAAACAACAACAACAACAACAGAGTGAATGGTACTATTACTTCCCTCAACCTAAACAATATACTATTGATGCAGCCTAAAATTGCATTGGCTGCTACATTGTACTGTTGGCTCATATTCAGCTTGTGGTCTACCAATACTAAGAATTCTAGATTCCTTTCACACATACTATGGTCTAATAAGCTCTCACCAGTCCTATATCTGTGCACTTTCCCCCCAAGTGTAGTACCTTACATTTCTCCCTCTTAAATTTCATTTTGTTAGTTTTTGCCCAGCTCTCTAATCTGTCAAGGTGATTCTGAATCCTGATCCTGTCCTCTGGGGTAGTAGCTACCTCTCCTAATTTGATGTCATCTAGAAATTTTATAAGAATGACCTCTATTCCATGTTCCAAGTCATTTCTAATGCTGTTGAATAGCACTGGGCACATGACAGAACCATGTGGCACCCCACTAGTCACTTCTCTCCAGCATGAAAAGAAGCCATTGTTGTACACCACCCATTTTCTAGCTCACACTTTACTAGCTTGTTCACAAGAATATCATGAGGGACATTGTCAAAGGCCTCACTGAAATCAAGATATGGTACATCCACAGCTTTCCCTTCATCTACCATGCTTGTAACTCTATCAAAAAAGAGAGATAAAGCTAGTCTGGCATTACTTGTTTTTGCAAAACCCATTTTTACTTTTAATCATTATGGCATTCCTTTCTAATCGCTTACAGACTATCTGTTTAATGATCTGCTCTAAAATCTTTTCTGGTGTTGATGTCAGGCTGACTGAGTGGTAATTGTTATGTTCTTCTTCTTTAAGATGGGGACAATATTTGCCCTCCTTCAGTCTGATGGGACATCTCCCATTCTCCAGGAATTCTTAAAGATTGTTGCTTGGGGTTCTGAGATTACTTCTAATTCTTTTAATCACTTTGGATATAGTTCATCTGGCCCCAGAGTCTTGAATTCATTTAGACTAGCCAAGTATTCCTGTACAACCTTTTACCTGGTCTGTGCTGCATTTCCCCTATTGCATCATCTGTTTCATTTTCCCTAGATAGAGCATTGTATTCCTTTGGGAAAAAGACTGAGGCAAAGAAGGTGTTGAGTAGTGCTGTCTTTTCCCTGTTAGCATTTTGCCATTTTTTCCATGCAGAGGTCCTACCATTTCTTTATTCTTCCTTTTGCTATAGACATAACAAAAAAAGTCTCTTTTTATTGTTTTTAACCTCTCTAAAAAGCCTGAGCTTATTTTGCACTTTAGCTTTTCTGACTCACTTGAATTCCTTCTCTGATTTCCCCTCTTTTCCATTTCTTGTATATGTCCCTTTTAAATGTTTGCTCAGTTGAAAGTTCTTTAGAAATCCATTCTTTAGGTACCTTCCATTTTTCCTCCTCACTGGAACTGTTTGAAATTGTGCCTTCACTATTTTTCTTTCCATAAACTCCCATCCATCATAGACTCACTTCTCTTTTAATATTACTGACCACAGGATTACATCCCGTATTTTCCTAAATTTACTGAAATCAGCTTTCTAAAAGTCTAGAATGTGTGTCTGACTATGCTTGGCTTCCCCTTTCTACCGTGTAAGAAACTCCAGAAGAATATAGTCACTTTCACCTAAGAGTCCCATCACTTCCATTCCATTAACCAGGTCATCATTGTTGGTTAGGACCACAGCTAAAATAACTGATCACTTTGTTGTCTCTTCCACTTCTGGACTGTGAAATTGTCTGCAAGGCAAGTGAGAAATTTGTTGGACCTATACTCTTGGCAGTTTGACTTCCAACAGATTTTTTATCTTCTGCAATACCAACTTTGGGGCAAATAAATTTCTGGTGGGAAAATGACATGAAGTCTTTCTCTATCCTAGGGTATTCTTGTCTATTCCCCCACCCATTCTTTTGAAAACAAGCCTGGGATAGATGATCGTATCAAAAACATACCACTTCTTGTCTGATAGGGCTGGTGCAAGTTCACAGGCAGAAAGCGGAAGGAAAGGTATGCAAATCCATTTGAACATGGTTGAATGTCAAACGTTATTTATGTTAGAACATTAGCATTTCTTTCATTGACGGACTAGTCTTTTAGTGTTTTTTGCAAGTTCAGCTTGAAATCTATCCATGTACTTTTCTCCTAATATGGTTCTTCATCAACATATAAATATTTGGCCATACATTTCCCTGCTTCCTGGAACACCGCGCATATTCCTGAACAGTAAATGTCACCCGTTTTTCACCTGCAGCAATTTAATGCTAAAAGATATTTTTATGTAGAATGTTGGCCAAATAAATTTTATCTGTGTCTCACTCTACAGGTGACAATTTTGGAAGCAGAGTTGATTGTTCAGCCTCTGAATAACAAATAGTGTTTTTGAATAGAATTGCTGTCACAGTTATAACTATTGTGGTTGGGGGCTGCTGCAAAACTCTAATAAAAACATGGGACAGAAGTCTGGGCAGACACAAATCTCTACTTTTGGATACACACATTGATGGATTTTTTTTTAAATGAAAACTTTTCAGAAATAGCACAGAGATGAGCACCTAAGCTAAGCTATAAATCAATCAGCAAGGAAGCTGTATTTCTTCACAGCAGTACTTCGTTCCCGAAAAACACTAATCGTGCATCAAGTAATGGACAGAGCTTTGCTTTACCTGATGTCCAGGATACAGTAATTGTTATGTGCTGTACATCTTGTTGCCAGTAAACACTGAGAAAAACCCTCTGCTCACTCAAGCACCATCATCAGAAACACAAGTAGAGGGGCCTCACACTTAATCTGCCATCCAAGTGATCTCATGACAAGTTACTGTCTTTCTCTCTCCCCACAGCTCTATCAAAGCAAATCTTCATTTCATTGATTATAGACAAAACTTCCAGATAAAACGGACCAACGGCCATGGCTTGTCAAGAGTATAACAGTAAACCAGCTTATGTGATCTGAAGATGACTTTTGTGTTTTGTTTTTTCAATAAAATGGAGTGTTGCATGGTTTGATCCAGCTACTTCATTTTCTGACAGCACAAACAAGCTGCACTTGGCTGTGTTGGAGCACTGGTGAACTGTATGCTAGAAACTAAATCACTAACAAGAAAAAAAAATCAATGTCCTTATTTATTAATACTAGGGAAGAATTGTTCATCAAACAGGAATGTGGAATCTGTGGTACAGGCCAGTTTGCTATTTGGATGTCAGAATTTCTAATATAGGTATATGATGGAGGCTGATTTCACAGCAACCTTTTAGTCTGCATTGAGATACCTTTTCTGTTACTGTTCTTCCTAGGGAAATTAGGTGCATGGTGGACAGATAATCTCTTTTCCAGATGAATGGAGATGTGTCCTCTTCATCTAAGCTCTGAAAGGGTGGATGTAGGGATGGAAGAGAATCTGGTTTTAATGCGTTATTGATAAGAATTTAGCAAAAATTGCAAAATTTTTCACATCCAGGATGGAAAGAACTTGAGATTGAACATATCTAAATATAGAAGACATTAAAACTGACATTTATCCCTCGGCTTTGAGGAATTGGTTATGAAACAATTGGGTCTGAAATCCTAAACTGTGAATGTCATGCTGAATTAAGATTCCCTTTTCTTTTTCTCTCACCAGATCCTCATCTTTCAGCTCTATGTTGACAGCAGATAAAACACGATCTCCTTTATCCTGGCAATGGCTCTACCTTGTAAGTGAGGCACTGTATCTCATCAAATACTGTTGGACTCAGCTCCCATTATCCCTAGTAGACAAAATCTGGAGGTCTACTGCTGTTCTGCCTCTTCAGTTTGGCCAGTCTAGATGGATGAGAATTTCATTGCGTTTCAGTTTTGACAAGCATTTATCAGCATTTGCAAACCACTTCATATTTAGGATAGAAAAATAATTTACATATTTGAATGTGAGAGAATGCAAAACTGGCATACATCCAACCCTAGACAGAAATGACAGTTTACAGGAGAAGTGAAGTGATGACAGTGGTGGTGGAGGAGGAAGTAAACAAACACACATCCATGTAAACTGAGTCTCATTTGGAGTGCTACTGTTTTGTTCTGTTTTGTTTTGTTTTATTTTGGAAAAAAAAAATCCAATGCATTAATTTCAAATGGGTAACTGACTTAAGTTGGCATTATGAGGAGATTTCTTGGGATGCATGAACTGGTATAAAAACCACTTCTGAGTATTCTTTGCATAAGAAAACCTTAGGAAATTCAGGAGGTCACCATAAGTCGACAGGTAGCCTGAAGGCACACACACATGGAGGGGAAAAAAAGTTAACATGGGCCATTGAAAAATGACTTTTTAAAAATTACGTACTATTTGGGGAAAACACTGTATTGATTGATTGTGCTAGGCAGGTATGTGGGAGAACAACTGTTGGTTTTTCAATCCATGGCTCTTTCTCCTGTTTGTAATATAACACCTTCAGTTCACAAGTGCAAAGTGATAAAAATCATGACTGAACTCTGAAGGAATTCCTGTGGTTCTTCAGATCTCCAGCTGAGGATAATAAATCCCAGGACAAGTTGTAATAGAAGAGAATATAGGAGGTGGCCTTAAAGCCTGGTTGTCCACATGCACCTATTCTTAGCAGGGAGAAGGAGGCTGTCTAGCTAGGTTAAGGAAGAAAAGTAGGAATATAATTCTTGATTGTTTCTTCTCAAAGGAATCAATGGATAATTGAAGCAGTTTTCTTTCAGTTGCAGGTTTTAAATTAACAATTCTGGATTTATTCTGCACAAAATTTACCTTTTTTTGGCACAGGAATCAGCATTTTCTGCACAGGAGCCAGCATTTCTTTGCAGAAAATAGTATTTCTGTGCAGGAATATTGTTTCCTCTGGAGAAAGAGCTGTTTTCTAGACAGAACATGCTGTTTTCTATGCAAATCAATCATGTTCAAAATTTGTGAAGAATAAGTTCTCAATTATAGCATTTTCTCTGTAAGAAACATTTTTTTCTTACAAAGAAAATATTGGTTCCTGTGCAAAACAACCATATATGAGTGTTGCACAGAATTAATGCCAAACTAATGATCCTCTCTCTCTCTCTGTCTATATATATATATCTAAATCTATCTATCTATCTACATATACATACATACAAATATATATCTATATATCTATCAGAATCGTAAGATAAAAGACAGACAAGAAAAATAATAAAGACAATAACAACCCACAATAATATCTAATTTACAATTTATAACATAATAGTAATAATAATAATAATAATAGTAATAATTTATATCCCACCTCTTCCAATGGATCGAGGCGGTACTACAGCAGTATATAAATACATTAAAAGCAATTAAAACGTAACCCATCCTCCCCACCCACCAACCCATCTAAACCCCCTAAAACACATTAACTATTAAAAACAAGAAGACAGTTGGTGGGAGGCGGTGGAGCACTAGTCTGGGAAAGCCTGTCAGAGGAGAACAGTCTTGACTGCTTTTTTAAGACTGGTAATATGCTGGGTCTCTTCCGGCAGGCCATTCCATAACTTGGGGGTGATGGAAGAGAAGGTCCTCTGGGTCATCAAATAAAGAATATATTTTAAAAAAAGCAAAATAAGAAAAATAGAAAAAAACTACAGATTACAGTTGAATATTTAAGAAAACAAAAATTTAAAAAAATTAAACAGAGATACTTAAACACTCATAAATCAACAGGGACTTTGTAGTCAAGAAATCAGAAAAAGACCAAGTCTTGGAAAGGCAGGTATGAAGGAACTAATAAGATCCCTATGTGTAAAGATACAATATTAAGTCAGAATATTCATGTCATAGTATTTCTGCTTACTATATATGGTTGTCAAAACTGGACAGTAAAAAGTATCTGACAGGAAGAAAATCAGCTCATTTGAACTGAGGTATTGAAGGAGAGTTCTATAGATACCATGGATGGTCAAAAAGACAAATAAATCAGCAAATCAAACCTGAACTAGCCAAAATGACTAAACTGAGGCTATCATACTTTAGACATATCATGAGATGACATGAGTGACAGGAACAAAAATATTCAGGGGTAGCCATGTTGGCTGTGCAGCAAAATATAACAAAGTCCACAATCCACAAGCAGTGTTACTTTTTGAGGCCAACTCCAAAGCATTATACTTTGGAGTTGCCTCAGAAAAGATATGACTCATTGGAAAAGATGATAATCCTTGGCAAACTGGAAGACAGTAGGAAAGGGAGAAGATCACATTGCAGATGGATTCATTGACTAAAAGAAGCCTGAGCCCCGAGTTTGCAAGCCTTGAGCAAAACTGTTGATGACCAGGCCTCATGGACAGCAAACAATGAGCAGGAACACAGGGCTCCACGTGCTATTTGTGTTGGAAGTACATGCATACTAGTTGGGTGTACCTAACAGGAATGGTGGTAACCACTGCAAGATTGGACACATATTTCTGCTTGTCTGGCCACCGAAAATGCTTTTTTGGATTTGTGTCATGTACAGGTGAACTTCCAGGTTAAGAAAACAAGCTCAGAGGTTTGCTGAAGCTTTTATTTCAAGAACACAAGAAGGAACTACACACTTTCCAAAAGCCAGGATTATGGCACGTATAATCCCTTATATACTAGAACATTTCAAATTAGCCTGGGCTGGCATTATAGCATTCTATTTGTTTGCAAAACAATCCCCTTTTCGCTCGTTGCTGCTCCTCCCCCTATCCTCAGTAGCTGTGGCAACAGGCTGGCCTTGAAGTCAGGTTTCCCAGCTGGCACCTGGAATGTTATCAAATTCTTTAAAATAACAACCTCATGTTCCCAGCGGCTGTTCTCAGCTATTCCCATTGTCCTTTTCACAGGACAATAATTCCCAATGAAGCCAAGCAGTTAACACATTAATACAAGGTAATAATTTTCCAGACAAAGTATAAAGCATCATATAAAGTATAAAGTATCAAAGCATTATGGTATTCAATCATTAAGATAAAGAGTACTAGAGGAGAGGCAAAGTGCAAAACATCAAAGCATAAGGGTAACCAATGACAATCAGTTCTCAAAGCACATGTCACCCTAAAACATGGGTGACTCAGGTATCCACCTGAGATGCCAGTACCTCCATGTGACAATGGAAAATGAATTAGCTCAATTAGGAGGTCTGTGAGAGGGGCGTAACCTAACGAGATCTTTTCACCAATATTTATGGAATCTTGCAAGAAAGAACCAGTCAGAGATTCCAAAATAAGCTAAAATGTGTTTTATTGAGGAAAATTCAGTCTCATACAGAAGATTCGAACAATCACACGCTCGCACAAGGCTAACAGAAGGAAAAGGGAGGAAAGATATATAGCAAAGTTTCAGGGCATAGGCAGTATTTACCATTCCAGGAGAGCAACAAAGAAGCAGTGTTGTGGCTTAGACTTGCTTCCAAGGGAAGTACACAACCAGGAATCAGAGCAACAGCATGGCTACCAGCAAGTGAAGTGCTGCATCTGATTGCTCAAAACCAAGTGTTTATATATTCTATGGCCCTTCCTGAAGGGATGTGAGTTAATTGCTTTCCTACAGAATAAGCAAAAGAGGTCTGGAATGGACTGATAGTCTCAATGTCTTGGTTGGGTAATGTGACTGGGGAAGGTTTCAGTAGGAAATGTTCAAAGCAGGGGTGCTTGCCAGCCACACCTGGGCAATTTCCTTTAACTATTGCTTTCTGAGTTTGGACAACTGAGAGGATTAACTTAGAGCCATTAAGTCAATCTTTCCTAGATAATCCACAGTGAATTTATTACCTGGCTATGCAGAGGTCACCTCTGACCTACTTTTTCACATCTTCCCAGCAGTGTCCCTTCTCCCCATTGCCTTTCAACCAAAAGTGTATATAACATAATTTCATGCCAATTAATATTTGCCAGTTAGACCATATTAAAACATGGGGTTGTACAGTTGCTAAGACATATATACAGTGAAGCTAGTTCTACAATAAAGCAGATACCTAAATATCTAGATCAGCCTTAGCAACCCTCAGCATAGGTGTATGGCTAGCCACCACACTCTAATTGTTTGAACCCAATTTGTCAGCAGGTATGAGTCAGTCTGGGTGATCTCATGTGTGAATACATACATCAGAATAATCCCGCATTTTAAATTCTAGTCAAAAGACTTCCCTAACAACTCCCTTTCTTAGGGGAATATGGAATACAGAATACAGAATAGTGAATACAATATAGTTTTTGTCAGATCAAAGAACAATATCATACCCAAACACTAAACCTAGATCTACAACCTACACATATGGCAGGGAGATCATAGGACGAGCGTTTTTCTGGCTTTAGGTTGTCTTATTAGATGATTAGCATGGTTTTGTCAAACTCTGGGCCCATTTCCCATCATTTGTCCTCTTGCCCAATGCAACTGGCCCAAACGGAGTTGGCACACCAACTAACCCTTGCCTTGCCTGCTCTGCCTCTATGACATCATAAGGGCACTTCCTTATGTGCCATAGGGTCACACCATTTAGTGTTATCTTTTGGACCTGAAATCTCAGGGTATGAGATGCTCCTGACCTGGCAAACTAGGTGGAAGAGTTTGCTCATCTGTTGAAGAACATTATTATCAAACAAAACATTGTAGATACACATTGAAAAAAAAAAAGCATAAGCTAACTTATCTGGCATGAATGCAGCACACCCTCTTAGCCTGTTTCTTGACTATAAAGCAGATCCATGGGCAACAGTATTGGATTAAGGGGAAAGTCCATTTATGGAATAGCAAAAGGAAACAGAATATCTGATACACTGGGTTGCTGAAGGTACATTTAAACTGGCCTGATTTCAATGTATAATTGATTGGAAGTTTCAAGCAAGCCAACATAAATTATAGATGTCATGATGCATATAAATAATCTAGTATCCTTCAAAGGAAGTAATCTCTGAGCTGGCTATGGGGGAAATCCTTCCCTGTGATCCGGATATTCCTTAGATATCATTACTGTGAACTTTTGAAGCTTGTTAGAAGCTCTTGTGGCTTACAAAGTCACCTCCTTTCTAAAGAACCACGTAACAAAGAACCTCAGTATGGGAACCCAGTTATTATGTTGAAACATCTTTCCTGCTCAGATGAAAGCCACATGACCGATAACTAGATTGAAAACTTTTTGCTGGCACAAGAAACACAAAGTATCTTCCATCACTTAATCTCTTATCCAGCCTGGCCATCTGACAACAACCAGCTCTTACCTATATGAATGTTTTCCAGGTCATCTGACTGGACACACAAGGATTCTATAAGCTAACTAATGATTGGCTAAGTCACGTGGTCTTAGGAATATGAAATTCTTGATTTCACTACTTTTTTTTTTTTAAAAAATCCCAACTACATTTTATTCCCATCCTTCTTTCATAAGGAATTGTAAGATATTGTATTATTTTCCTCCCACAATGAAATATGTGCATATTTTGATGCACACTTTTCCCTAATGTACACATCTGAATGCATTTTTCTTAATGTGTGCCTTCCGGTATACATGTTTTTCATTGATTAAGTATGTACAGTTTGAGTCCTGCACATTTATTTGTGTGCAGTTGGAAAAGGATCGGGAAGCCTTTGTGACTTTTCTTCCCAGTGATGGGAAACTGAAAGATCTGTTCACACTTTCACTGACAATCTTCTATATCGAAAATAGGAGAAAAGTTTGTTGTTGTTGTCAATACAAATGTCTTCCTTGCTCCCCCAATCTAGTTTTCCTGTAGGTCAGCTAAAGCCAACTGACATTCTTCTCCATCTCATCCAGTTGCTCTTCCTCCCTCATGCTCTATTGACAGAGTTTGAGCAAGGCAGAACTACAGGTATTTAATCACACATGACAGTGAGAAACAAGATTATTGTCTGTCTGAATGGGGCCGAGACCACCTTTGCTGACTAAATGAGATTTTTATGATGATCGTTCACATCTTAGAGCTCTCTTTTAACTTACTAATTGGTTTCTATTCTGTGAGTGAATGCTTTCTCTTCACTCTGCCCTTGATTTTGTTTGAAACTTCGTAAAGTATTAATAGTTATGATTGCTTCCTTGCTAATGCAAAGTCTAGACTTTGTACAATGCAAGCCATGATCAATTTATAAAATTATCCCTTTAATATTCTCACAATTTTTAGTTTTCCCTATGAACAATCTTTCAGTCTTCGAATGTGTTATACTGGATAATGCAGGCATGACTCTAATTACAGTGGCAGAATTATATATTCAGTGATGGTTGGGGAAGGGAGTTAAATTTTTGTGGCAAAATTATCCTGCCTTCTCCAGCCCTTTGACCTCTGAACTGCAGGTTTAACACACCTCTCTAAGGTCTGGTTCATGAAAGTGTGTGTATGCTCTTCTCTGTTTGATAAATGTTATACTTGATGGCTAGCAATTGAAAGTGTGAACTAACTGAATTGATTATTATGGCAATTGGTGGTTGAAGCAGTTATAATAGTAATAGAACAACACTTTTATTCTTTTCCAAATCCTTCAAACTGCTTACAAAAAAAAAAATTAAAATTAAGTGGAATATCCAGTGCACTTGAGATATGGGCAGATACATATTCAATTACAACAACGGGGAATTATGTGAAGAAAAAGTTTGAAATTTTACACTATGTTATGATCTAAGAGAGAACTTTTACAAAATTATGTATAGATGTTATTTGACACTCCCAAAATTGTCTAAAATGTATAATGGTTCTTCTAAAATTTGTTGGAATGTGGAAAAGGTTTTCTTTTTCTTTTCTTTTTCTTTCTTTTTTTACATACGTGATTGGCCTGTGAGAAAATCAAGAAAATTTTGTTAGGATACACCATTTGATAAAAAAAAGTTTAAGATTAAATTAATGCCAGAGATGTGTTTATTGGAACTGACAGAAGAAAGATTAACAAAGGAAGATAGAAATGTTCTTCAATATATGACTATTGCTGTTAGCCCAAAATGTGGGTGACTCAGAGGTCCACCTGTGATGACAGTACCTTTGTGAAAAGGTGGGGAATTATTAGGTCAAATTAGGAGGTCTGTGAGAGGGGGGTAACCTAACAAGATCTTTTACACCAATATTTACCAGTACTTCTGCAGAGAAGCAGCAGTGAGAGATCCAAAGGTAAGCTTAACTGTGTTTTATTAGGGGAATTATCCCATGCACAAGATCCAAACACTCACACAATCACACAAGGTTAACTGAAGGTGTTACCCCAAAAGGTGGGTGACTCAGGAGTCCACCTGCAATGCCAGTACCTCCATGAAACAGTGGGGACTTATGAGTTCAAATCTGGAGGCCTGTGAGAGGGGGGTAATCTAACAAGGTCTTTGACACCAATGTTTAAGGGGTGTTCTGCAGGGAAGAACCAGCCAGTGATTCAAAAGTAAACTAAATTTTGTTTTACTGAGGGAAATTAAGTTACACACACATAAGATTCAAACAGTCACACACTCACACAAGGCAACTGAAGAAAAAGAAGGGAAAATTTGATAGACAGGCTTCAGGTAATGGGTGACATTTACCAGTCCACAAGAGCAGTGAAGAAGCAGTGATGTGGTTTAGACTTATGTCTAAGGACAATACAATTAGGAGTCAGAATGACAGAGTGATGTTCAACAACCAATGTACTGTAAGCTAGCTGCTCAAAACTGAGGAGTTTTATTCCCAATTTCTACCTGGAGGACATGGATGTGAATGGCTCTCCAGCTGTGTAAACAATCAAGTTCTCAGAGTGGACAATGAGGTCTGGAATGGGCTAGCAATCTTAGTGCTAGGTGACAAACATTTAATGGGCATTGTGATAGCTCTGTAACTGTCGGATAGGCGTGGGGACAATGGGACAATTCACAGGTTGGTGGGAAGCTTCCCTGTTGCTATTGTCCAAAAGCACAGTCATTACAACTTAGCTTAAGCCTATTATCTCTGGAGTTACCTGGTGATCTCCTGACTATGATCTGGCTACACCTAGAGGGGATCTCTTATCTGCTCTACAGTGCACTTGTTCAGCCAGTATCTTCCTGTTGTCCACTTTGGCCATAGAGACACATCAGGGGACATTTTATGTCAATGGCAATTAAAATATCTTGCCAATTAAACCATATTTCACCAATTAAACCACATAAAAGTGTGGGGTTGTATGGCCTGGTGACAAAGGAAAAAGAAGGAATGT
Organism: Iguana delicatissima; assembly: GCA_948472985.1. Classification (NCBI taxonomy): domain Eukaryota; kingdom Metazoa; phylum Chordata; class Lepidosauria; order Squamata; family Iguanidae; genus Iguana; species Iguana delicatissima. The sequence goes on from CAOKZL010003062.1 coordinate 45,291, forward strand.
TTTAGATAGTGAGATTTCAGAATGAAGTGGGTGATATTTACTGATCTAGCAGAGCAGCAAAGAAGCAGTGATGTGGCTTAGACTTGTGTCTAATGACATTACACAATCAGGAACTGGAGTAGCAGAATGGCAACCAGCAATTTGTGTATTGTGAGTTGACTGGCCAGAACTAGAGGTTTATATACCCAGTTTCTTCCTGGAGGGCAAATGGTATAAATGACTCTCTGGCCAAGTAAGCAATGGAGTTCAGAGAGTGGACAATGAGGTCTGGAATGGGCTAACGGTCACCCTAATTGCTTGTTGGACAGGTTTTAGGACAAAGGAAAAGTCTGCTTGGTCAGAGGACGAGAAGTTAAGATGATCAGTGGCTTGGTGGGAATCTACCAGTTGCTATTGTCTGAAAGGTTGAATCATTAAGGCTAATTGCAAGCCTATTATCTCTGGAGTTACCTCGTGATTTCCCAACTCCGCTACGCCTAGAGGAATTCTCTGATCTAATTTACATTGTATGTGTTCAGCCAGTCTTTTTCCTCTTGTCCAGCTCAGCCATACATCCATAGCAGGGTACATTTTATATCAATGTCAATTAATGTATATTGCCAATGAAATCATATTTAACCAATTAAACCATAAAGTGTTGGGGTGCATGGCCTGGTAACACCGCAGCCAGAATACTCATTGCAAAGAAGTGGAAGAAAAAAGATGCCAACTCAAGAAGACTGCATCATGAAACTTCTGGATTTAGCAGAAATCCATAATTTAACTATTTTATTAAAATAGTTCATTAAGGGATTTGAGAAAAGACTGGGATATGTTTTTAATTTTTTATGATTATTGGGGAATTTTTTTAAAGTTTGAGTTATAAATAGAAAAAGCAACAAGTATATAGCAGCATATGAGATCGATTCTTCTTGTAATAAATCTGTATTTTTACCACATAAGCTTTTTTTTTAAGTTTGAGGAAGTTAATAAAATGCATCTTTGATAGCCATCTACTGAGAGGCTGGAAGTCAAGTCTGACCCCATTGTTAGTTCAGTTTAGTTTAGTGTTTAGTTCAATTTGGTTTGGTTTATGTGCTTCTGTATTGTTTTCTGTTTAGTTCATCCTTACGTGTGCTATATATATATATATATATATATATATATATATATAGCTGTGAGTGTCTTCATAAAACTATACTTAAAGAGAGAGAGAGATGGACAGATACAAAAGTTTTATACCTTGTAGCAGATCTGTGATGGTTCTTTCATGGGTGGAATTGCCACTTGACGTTGCTTTCCTCAAGCTATGAACTTGCATACAAGAAGCAGTCCAACAGCAGATCTCATGCAATGAATAGGTCTTGTGTTATATTTCCATATGAAACCTTTGCACCTTTTAAAGAGCTCATTTCACTCTTGTAATTTCCATGTACCTTTCTGAAAGTAACAATAAATGTTGCTTTTGTTTCAAGTTATTTTGGATGCCTTCTATATTCTAAACAATTTGGGGAACATAATGTGGACGGAGTGCTCTACATCAGGTTATGCTTCAGCTCTCATCTCCATTGCCCTTTGCTGAACTATCTATATTATCTTCCAACATCCTTCTGATCTTGTCTATGTAGATTTTCTTAAAGGGTATGTCCTACCTTACCAAAAACCAGTATACTCAAAGGAAATCAATATACAAGGACTTCCAAATTGACTGATGAAATTCACTACCTTAGGTAGGAAAGACTATTCCAAACTTTGCAAAACTGCTCAACAAAGAAACAAAATCACACACCCCCACACCCCTCCCTCCCAAAGGAGTTAGCAGAATGTGAGTGTAATTTTGCAACAAGATAGTGGGTTAAATGCAAAGTGCTAGATGCAATTCTTCAAAGTCCTAGATGACAGTAAAATTAAAGGTCATTTCTATTTCTGTTCTTGTGGCTTTCAAAATGGTTCATTCCTCATAAGCTGGGAAGCTGTCAGACTCAAAAAAACCCAAAACAAAACAAAACAAAAAAAACAGGAGAAAAGGTACCGAGGAATCAAACCTGATGTTTTGGTGCTCATTACCCAAGAAGATTAGAGTGACATCCAGGCTTTCTGGGTGGAATGTAAAGCCCATCCCTTTATTTTGAATCTGACAAACACTTCTTAAATTTCTACCCTTGGTTTATCCGGGCTCATCCAGAACCTCCATTTTTATTTTGACAGTTTAAGAGGATTCATCATATCAAGAAGTACGGAGAGTAGGGATGTCTCTGGGGAAAATGGAGAAAATTTTCTTCAACTTGTGAGGGCAGGGCTCAGTCACCAACAGAGGGCAACAAATGTTTAGCTTTAATTCATGAAGCCGAGGACAAGCCCTTTCTGAACCTTCAGAGGGCCTTCTGAATCTCTCCAGAAATCCTTTCCCATAAAGCCTATTTCTATGAAGAAAATGCTTGAGTTTAACAGGCGTTTTGAGATTTTTGAAATTCCATGCATTAGAAGCTGCCAGAGCAAGAATCAAGAATAACAGGTCAAAACACTGCTACAATGGAGAAAAACAGCAGGCCTTGCTCAGTAGGCTCCAATAAGCAGAGCCCACATTATAGTCCTTTTGGAATAACACACTTTCTGCAGTATGAAGATGTGTGTGTTCTTAGTCGTAACATTGGGGAGGAGAGCATTTTCTCCAGTTGCAGTGGCTAAGCTGCAAAATGCCCTTCATGCTACAGTTAGGATATTAAAGTCTGACAAAAATGTGGTTAGATTATTAAAGCTCCAGAGCAGCATAGGAAGAAAGATGGGAAACACCCTTATAGTCAAGAAAAAGCAGATAGACCAGATGTGTGCCTCCTATGAAACATTTTAGGGCCACTGACTAGACTGTCCCCACAGCTGAACAGGAAAAGTTTTCCTAGCTTTAATTCTGACTCCACTCACTCAGGACAGAAAGACTAAGGGCCTTTCCTCACTACACTCTTATAGTGCTATTATTCCACTTCCAACATCCACTTCCAGCAACACTTCCAACATTCTAGAGTTTATAGTTTACTGAGGCCAAAGAGCTCTCTGGCTGAGAATTCTAAATGGCCATCCCATGGCTGCTGGATAGTGCAAGGAAGTGGAGAAGCATCTGGCAATACCTTGTAGCCAGACATAGATCAATGACGCACAACTGTTCAATGAGCTGTGCACAGAGGGGAAGAATAACTGCTGTAATAATCAATGCAGAGAAATAGAAGAAGGCAATGAAAAGATAGCATGAGAAACCTGTTCCACAAGATCCAAGAAATTAAGGAGAATTTAAATGAAGAGTAGGGATGCTATGGGGTCGACAGGAGAACACATTGCACAAACAACGGGAAATTAAAAAATAGGATAAATACACTTAAGAACTATATGAAAGAGGTGAAAGAACAACAGATTCATTCAAGAAAGAATCATGTGAACATGATCCCTCCACAATTTTAGAACGTGAAGTTGAAGATGCACTCAAAGTTCCTGGCAGAAATAAATGGCCAAAGCATTCCAATAGAACTGTTTCATTTTACAGAGACAGAATCCTCTCTGTCAACAAATATAGAAAAGAAAACAATGGTCCATGGAATAGAAACAATCAATATGCATGTCAATCAGCAAGAAAGGGGATGCTAGGAAGCATAGTAACCACTAGATCATTGCATTAATCTCCCGTGCAAGCAAAGTGATGCTCAAAATTTTACAACAAAGTATTTTATCATATAAGGAGTTAGAAATGCCATATGTTTAAGCTGGATTAAGAAAGGAAAGCAGCATTAGGAATTGTACTGCATACATATGTTGGATAATAGAATGTAACAAAGAATTTCAGAAGAAAATCAGCCTATGCTTTATAGATTATAGCAAAATCTTTGATTGTGTAGATCATGAAAAACTATGGATTGCTTTTAAAGAAATAGATATGACACAACAGTTCATTGTCCTGATGCATAATCTACTCAGGAAAAGAGAGCACTGTGATGACAGAATGTGAAGAAACAGAATGGTTTCCAATTGGCAGGGGAGTCAGGCAAGGCTGCCTTTTATCACCTTATCTGTTTAATTTATAAACTAAATATATAATATAGGAAGCTGGATTAAACTAAGAGGATGGAGGCCTCAAAATACAAGATGTAGATGACAATCATACTTCTAGCAGAAAGCAGCAAAGACTTGGAACAGCAATTGAAGAAAGTCGAGAAAGAAAGTACAAAAGCAGGGTTACAGTTGAACATTAAGAAAATAAAAATGATGACTACAGATGGAATCATAGAATCACAGAGATGGAAGAGACCACGGGGCCATCCAGTCTAACCCCCTGCTATGCAGGAACACACATCAAAGCATTCCCAACAGGTGACCATCCAGAATCTGCTTAAAAACTTCCAAAGGAGGAGACTCCACCACACTCCGAGGCAACATATTCCACTGCCAGACATCAGTCAGTTCTTCCTGAGGTTCAGGTGGAATCTCCTTTCCTGCAGCTTGAATCCATTGCTCCTTGTCCTAGTCTCTGCAGCAGTGGAAAACAAGCCTGCTCCCTCTTTGACATGACATCCCTTCAGATATTTAAACATGGCTATCATGTCCCCTCTTAACCTTCTCTTCTGCAGACTAAATATACTCAGCTCCCTAAGCCGCTCCTCATTAGGCAGGGCTTCCAGGCCCTTCACCATTTTGGTCACCCTCCTCTGGACACATTTCATCTTGTTGATATCCTTCTTGAATTGGGATGCTCAGAACTGGACACAGTATTCCAGATGAGGTCTAACCAATGCTGAATAGAGTGGTACCATTACCTCCCATGATCTAGACACCAAACTCCTATTGATGCAACCAAGAATCGCATTGGCTTTCTTGACTGCCACATCACACTGCTGACTCATGTTCAGCTTGTGATCTGCCAAGACTCCTAGATTCCTTTCATATGTACTGCTATCCAGCCATGTGGCCCTCATCCTCTATTTGTGCCTTCCATTTTTTCTGCCTAAGTGTAGGACCTTACATTTCTCTCTGTTGAAATTCATTTTGTTAGCTTTGGCCCAGCTCTCCAATCTGTCCAGGTCATTTTGAATTTTGAGCCTGTCCTCTGGAGTATTAGCAACCCGTACCAATTTGGTGTCACTTGCAAATTTGATCAGCGTGCCCTCTACTCCTTCATCCAAGTCATTGATGAAGATATTGCATAGCACTGGGCCCAGGACGGAACCCTGCAGCACCCCACTAGTCACTTCTCTCCAGGATGAAAAACAGCCTTTGGTGAGGACCCTTTGGGTTTGTTCGGTCAACCAATTACAAATCCACCTAACAGTAGCCCTGTCCAGCCCACATTTTATTAGCTTCTTTGCAAGAATGTCATGGGGAACTTTGTCAAAGGCCTTGCTGAAATCAAGATATGCCACATCTACAGCATTCCCTTCATCTATCAAGCTTGATGATTACAATAACTTTAAATAGATGATGAAGATACTGAAACTATTAAAAATTTCCTATACCTTGACTAAGGCCCTTTCCACATGGGCATATTGCCCACGCTAGGACGACCTCTCCAGGAGGTCTTCTTCACCGCGGGGTGCACTAGTGCAGTTGGAAAAGGTGAGGCTCTACACCTCAAACCGCTCTAGGACAGCCGTGGGGGTGGCACTGCGAGTTTTACAAAAACCACCTTCCCAAGTGGTTTTTATGAAACTCGCATGCACTGCTCCGTGGCAGCCCCCAGTGAAGAACTGCAGAGACGCGGTAGCATGTCCCTGCAGATCTGCCCGGGGCCAGCTTCCGGCTGGCGCGCTGCCCTGATTGGCAGAGTGCCGCTGGAAGCTGCTGGCCGCCATTTTGGGCACTGCCGAATGCCGCCGAACGCCGCTGAATGTATAGAGCGGCGAACCCATGCTCCTTGCAGGGACGGAGCAACCCGCTACCAGGTAAGCTCCGCCCCTGCATGTGCCGCTCCGTTTTATCCCCCCCCCCGTGAGGAAAGGGCCTAAGTCATAAATCAGAATGGAGACTGTAGTCAAGAAATCAGAAGAAGACTAGGATGTAGAATGGCAGCTATAAAGGAACGAAACAGGCTAATCAATTGTAAGGTTGTATCATTTAATATAAGGTCAAGAATGTCCATACCATAATATTTCCAATTTCTATTAATGGTTATGAAAGCTTGACAGTGAAGAAAGCTGATAGGAATAAAATCAATTCACCTGAAATGAGATGCTGGATTAGAGTCCTGCAGGTATTGTGGACTGCTAGAAAGAGAAATAAATGGTTCAAGTTCAAATCAAGTCTGAATTCCCACCCCCACCCCCACCCCCACCCCCACCCCTGCCGAAGCTAAAATGAATCAGCCATTGTACTTTGGACACATCATGAGAAGACATGACTCATTGCAAAAGGCAATGATGTTTGATCAGGTGAAAGGTAGTAGGAAAAGAGGAAGACTGCATTACTGATCGATAGACTCAGCCAAGGAAACCACACCATAAATTGAAGCTGACTAGCAACAGCAACAACAAATCACACATGCTTGTTCTTCATTTTGGGCACATGAATGGATGACTGAGAAATCAGAGATCTGACACTATCGAGTTTTTCACTGGGTATAATTTGAACAATCATTCTATTCAATGGAGATAGTGCACACATTGATTGTACAGCTATTATCAAAATCAGATTCCAAAATGTGTGTGGGTGTGAGGGGGAGCACAGCTGTGTTAATCTGTTATAGCAAAAACAGAATCTTTTGGAATTTTACAGATTAATAAATTTTATTTGGCATGAACTTGGTGGACTTCAGTCCACTTTTGACAGCTCATTCCAATTAAAAATTCTTAGAATTTACAGTACTGTTGGACTCTTCATGGTTCACCAAAATCAGGAGATGGTCATGGATATAACCCTTGCACCTATCCTTGTTTCTGAATTTATTAACTACTACTGTATTTACCTGGTGTTGCCTGGGATTTTATTTTCCTCTTAAGAACTCACCAAACTGTCTTCTCCAGTACCTGTAACTTTCCCCCATATTTTCCAATGCAATCTGTATTCAGAGTTATTTACATACGCAGTTTGGGTTCCTGAGGGAATACACTGTCCTCCTCCTTGCTGCTAGGTATCATCTCCATAGCAACCGGCCTATTCCAGCACCTGTAATTTTTCCTATATTCCCCAATCCAACCCGTATACGTAGTTGTTAACGTACAGAGGTTGGATTACTGCAGCAATACACTGTCCTCCTCCTTGCTGCTAGGCCTTGTCTCCATAGCAACTGGCCTATTGCAGTACCTGTGACTTTTCCCCATAATCCCCAATCCAATCTGTGTTGTCTGGTGATGTTGATATACTGGCTTTTGATTTGTTTGCTTTCTGTTGAATTTGTTCAATGGTTTTATGAATTTCAGCTTTAAGATTCCTCACCCATACAATCTACTGTGTGAGGCAAGGAGATCTTGGCCCTTTTCGCACCTTACCCTTTCGCAGAGCTGGGGTGTGGGGCTAGCGCGAGAAGCCTGGGGGGGAAGGCTTTTGTATCCCTGCCGCTTTAGCTCCACAGCTGCTTCCTGGTCGCGCGAGCGCCCTGCCTCTTCCGTTCGCAGTGCAGCCTGGGACCTCTCCCAGGCTGCACTGCACAGGAAGCATGACTGGACCAGCCCCCAAGGCTCCGCATGCCAGGTAAGCACGCGTGGGGCCCCAGAGCGATGCGTGACCACGCAGCATTTTCGGATTTAAGCCAAAAATGAAGAAAAGCGTGCGTGGTCTGTGTTAGGCCCTTGAGCGTCACACAAATGTGAGTGCGTCATGTGGACTGCTCAAGGGGCCCTTTCGCTTCGGAAATGCCGTGCGAAAAGGGCCCTTGTAACTATGTTGTGTATGTCACCTTAATTTTCTCACAGATGCCTCTCAAATGTTTTCTGGCAGGCCTCGTCTCCACAGCAACCGGCCTGAGGCCCAAGAGCTCTCCGGGTGAGAACTCCAAAGGCCCCTCCCTAAACTGCCAACCCCAGGATTCCACGGAATCTTCACAGCGAGCCAATCCTATGAGGTCTTCTCGCCTCACACAGCCGATTGTATGAGGTCTTCGCCTGCCTGACGCAGACAAACAGACAAACTCACAGACAAACTTTGATTTTTATATAGTAGCTAGCTAATACTTGTTAGAAATACCTTAGGAATTACCTTACCTTATCTTAGGAATTAGATGCAGTTGAAATACACAGATTTTAGATCCTGTGTCTCTAATTCCCAAAGCCGTACCTCTAACTTGTCCCAATAGTCCCCAATCCAACCAATATTCAGAGTTGTTAACATACAGAGGTTTAATTTCTGAAAGAATACATTGGCCTTCTCCTTGCTGCTAGGCCTCATCTCCATAGCAACCAGCCAGGCCGAAGAGCCCTCTGGCTGAGAATTCTAAAGGCCCCTCCCTAAATTGCCAACCCCAGGATTTCACAGAATCTTCACAGGCAGCCAGTCCTATGAGGTCTTCTTGCCTAACACAGACAAATTCACAAACTTTGACTTTTATATATCAGATGAACAATAAATTTCTGTAAATCTAAATATGGTTAATTATAGAAACTGATAATTGAAATGTTTAGTGACAGCTCTTAAGAACAATAACTGAAACCCTTTTCTCTGTGTCTTGCAGTTTCTAATGTAAGAGTGTGAAGAGTATTAAAATTTGACAGTTAACATAAGGCTTTCTAATCTGTTATAAATTTCATATTTGTTATGTTTAGATTCTGGACACTGTGGCAACTTTCAGATAGATACTTTATAAATATAAACTTTTAGGTTTTTTTAAAGTCCAATTAAAGCATTTGCCAGTTTCTGTGTTTTCATAATTAAATTCATGCACAGGAAAGTGTGTGTGTTTAAAAGAAGTCCTTGCTGATGATTCTATTTCTTTTCTCACATCTAGTAACAACAATTAATATTCATCTGACACATTTTCCATATTTCTTTTTAAATTTGACTTTAAAAGATGACTGTAACAGAATCCAAAATATTAACACAGTGGTGTCCCAATCCTGGTTTGGAAATTACACATCTAGAGGAATGCTCAACTGATTATTTATGGTATTAACTATTTTTCACTGCAAAGCAAGAACTCCCTTTTTTAAAAAGGAAATTTGCTACATTTTAAGCTAAATTAGTATTTGTTATCGTATGTACTAATGGTGGTCTTGTGATGAATGAATGAGTTCCAGAGGGAAAAAGTACGGTCCTGAACCAAACTGAAATGGCCGCGCGCAGTGCATTGTTGGAAGGAGGGGTTTGGATTGTGAAGCGAGGATTCCTTGAACTGTGAAACTGAGAACACACGGAATGCTGATTTGGCTTGAGAAGAAAGTTTGCAAAACAGTAAGGACTTGGCACCAACAGAATGTACTTTTGAGATGCACAGATCCAGAAGTGTGGCTTCCTTAATTGCCATGTGATGTTGCCTACAATGCATATCTTCTTTGATTGTCTTTATGTTTCATCCACCTTCACGAATTCACGATATTCAACAGTGATCAATACCTTTATTAAGAAAACAGTTAAGTTCTTATGTGTAAAGGCAGAAGAAACAAACCTGGCACACCCTCAGACGGGCAAGCGGTGACGTATTTCTGACCCTACCCTACCCTGCATGGCCGAGAACCACTGAGGCACTTGATACATTTCCTGACAACATGATATATGACCAATTCTTCTGCAAGCAACCTTTTATTAGTAAGGTACAAGATGATATGAACTATTCTTTTAATTGCTTGATTGCCTTTATACAATGGAAGTACTTGGAACTATAGCAACCAGCAAAACATGTCCTTTTCCTCAAGAAATGGGGAATATGACTATAAAGAGGGGAAGATTTTCGACTCACTTTCATGACCCTTGGCTGCAGCAGAGGGCATCCATACCTTCGAGGACATCTGGCCAATGTTCGGCGAAGGACCGTCTTGTGAGTATGTAGAATGAATGTGAAATGTGAATGTGTGAATGTGTGAAAGAAAGCTCTTGATACGGAAATGTGATTTGTGTATTTCATGTCTTAATAAATGTTACATGCATAGTGGTTAAACCCAGATCTGGTTTCCTATGTGTCTTCTGTTGGGATCCTATAGTCCAGAGTGGCTGAATTTCTCTCTGGGTCAAACGTACCAACAATCTCGGTCCATGACAGTCTTAAGTCTCCAAATGTCATTCCAATACCTCTAAAGCAGAGGGAAGTGTCAGTAGACTCATTGGAGCCCCAAGACTGGCGAAGTCATTTTACTTAAAAAGAGGAGGGGGACAAAATACTGAAAAAAAGGGAGCTAAACATGACCTGTGGGCATGCAATGATGTTAGGCTGATTCCGTCTCTTTTATACATCTATTGGGTGACCAAAACTGTGCTGTTCTGCATGGCCTTTAATGTCTGAAATTGCTCTGTTTTAAAACTATGTTCTAAGAGTGTTTTTAGATTATTTTAAGAGTTTTTAAAGATTATTTCAAAGTGTTTAAAATGTTTTTGTCTTTCTGCTGTCCATTGTTTTTATTTGTTTAGGAGCTGGGAGTGTAGACTGGGAGGTGATACAGAAATACCTTAAATAAACATAAAGAATAAATGAAATGGTGATTGACCATTAGGGACTCAAACAATTCCATTAGGGAATTTCCATCCATCATTTTCCGTGACCTCAAAGCTTGCCTATATATTTCAAGGGTCTACCTGATTAATTAACTGAAATAAATATATCTTGATCTGTATGTATTATTCACAGTCAACTATATAGTCAATAAAACAACTTAGACAGTGGTACAACAATGTAAAAGAATTAGGAACAGAAGAAATAAAACAAATCCACAGCTCAGTAAGTTAAAGCTGAGCCATGGCTATTGGGTTCCCAAATTTTGGCAAAAATGAGACAAGAGCTAATGTAACTTGGGCCTGGAAGAGAAAGGGCTTCCATAACCGAGGGCATTTCCCCCCCGCTCACCAAAGAACAGAGAAAGATGTCCCATGCAGACCACAATGCACAGGTAAATATATGCAGAGATGCTCAGTCATGTATCAATCATATCTGAATAGACACAGTTCTGCCCATTCCCTCTCCTCATTTTCTTATTTGTCTACCCGCATGCTAATAATAGCTTTACTTGGAAAGCAAATAACAAAATCAGAAGCCCAGTTTGGGATATGGCTTGTGGCTCTTGCTATGAATTTTAATCTAGGCCATTACCAAAGGCTACAATAGAAAGAAACATAAATATTAAGAGTTACCCCTAAATAAAAGTCAGAGTAGGAAGCTTATAGATCCAAATAGATACCTGATGCTCTTGGGGAATTCCCTGTTGCCTTAACAAGTGATCCTGTCAAAACTATCTCTGGAATAAGGAAATTGCCATGGTGGTGAACACAATGACTCCCAAGTGTCCTCTCTCATGGAGTAGAGCCAAGCGAGCATTTGGTTCACTAAGAAGCTGGTGATGACAAAATAAGTGGGATGGAGATTAGAACATTGATGGTGGAAAACTTGGAACCTATCTGATTGAATAAAGGTTAGAGCCCATTAGGAAGCCTATTACGTGATAGTCGTGGCAATGAAGAAATCATTCTTTTCTACCACTGTTGCATCTGCATAGAGTCATCCAGTGGACCTATCTTGACTGGTGAGGGGCTTTTTATGTTCTGCCCCACAGGAGCAGACTCCTGTGTAGGCCACTCACCAGCCCTCTTTGAAGGGTTCAAAAATTACTTTGCAGATAAAATCTCTCAGAACCACTCTGACCTGGATGCTGTAGTTGATATAGGCCTAACAAAATTCAGTCAGTCACTCTGCCGCTTCATTTCTTGATCCAAGGCCAAATCCTCCTACAATCTTTGATTCTACACTGTTTCCAACATTTCCATTCCAATCACCTACAATTGTCAATTTCCTCCTGGTCTCCAGTACAGAAACTTCCAACTTCTTCTACTTCTGTCTTTGTAGTTGGAACATAAATTTGGATTATCATTATATAGATAGATTTTCCATGAAGTATTGATATTATTCACTCAGACTTTATGTAATATCCTTTGCTTTGCTTTTGCAAATGCGACCCAATTTCTTCTTAGATGTTCATTTCCTGAATAAAACACTGTGAATTGTCTGATTGAAAATGTCCCATTCCTGTCCACTTTAGCTGCAAATATTGTAACATTTATATGTTCGATTTCTTGTTTTAATATTTCTAGATTCCCTTTATTCATGCTTCTAACATCTTATGTTCTATGTTTTGCAGCTTTGGACTTCCCTTTCACTTCTGAGCATGTGAACAGCTGAATGTCCTTTTGGCTTGAGTCCAGCTGCATCATTAACGACAGTGCTACTCATAGTTGTCTTCTGCTGTACCCCAGTAAATCACTGAATGCCTTCCAACCTGGGAATGTCATCTTCTGGCACTATCTTTTGTTTCATTTTGGATGGTCTCATGCTAAAAGACATTCGAAAGGGGTTTGCTGTGGTTCCTTCTGCCCAATACTAACATCTATTGGCCATGGTGTCTCTGAGAGATCCTCCAGCAGTGTAACCCCTCCAACACACACAAACTGCTGTTGCTGTTTGGCACATTTAGCCTGGCTCCTCATAAAAAGCCTGCCTGACATGCAAGACCCATCAGCATAGCTTCTTGTCTCACAAGAAAACACAATCTCACTACTATGGAAAGGTAGTGCCATGGTCAACCTCTCCTGGGTGAGGCGGGAAGAAGAACTGGAGTAGCAGGATATGAGGATCAATAGACATTAAATCTAAAATAATGTGATATTTTGCCTAACCTGGGTTGTGACAGGAGTTTTAACCCATTTATGGATGGCTCCTTTTCTGCCAGCTGAAAATATAAATTTCTCAGAAGAATTTCAAATATTACTGGAGCTTACGGTAAAATATAGGTGGAAATGGCAACAGAAAAATAAACAGAAAAATTCAATAATCCCTTCCAAAGAACCTGACGCCAAAATTTGTTTTGGCAGCCCAGCAGTGTACACTGACTATGATGTGAGATAGGAACATGACATTTAGAAATATACTTACCCCAAAGAAGATTGTATTTAGATTGATTTAAACCATCTTGTAATTGAAAATTACGATAGATTTTGTAATTTTCAGCAGTTTTCAAAATACCACACCAAAAGACAAGCTAAATGTCTCTCTCTTGAGAGCAATTGGTTGTGAGGAGTACACAAACAAAAAGCTTACGGTGTATATCTAATAATCATTGAGGCCATAAATAAAAATAAGAAGAGATCTACAAATAGTTTCACAATTTAGGCTCTTCCTGGGAGATGTTATCAGCCTAGCTTTGCTTTCATGCAAACACAGATCCCCATTGAGGCTTACACTGGAGAAAGAGCCTGTATGGTAGTATCTATCTTAATAAGACCAGACTCATACTGAGGCATGACTTACTGTTTGGAATTGGTACCATTACGATATGATATATATGTGTGAAGAGAAGAATGCTTAGCCCCTTCCACTCTATCTGAAGGGGAAAAGTACTTATTCACGAGGAAACACTGCATGAAAGCAAGGCCACTTTGGGTTCTTGCTTGCATTACAACTCTCTATGAGAAATGAAACTTACCTATTTTAGACCTTTCACTTTGCCCATGAATAGACTAACAACAGAGGAAGCAAAGCTAGGAACTCTTCTCTTGACATATTACCTGAATAGGGCTTTAGTGTAGTTTTAACCCATTTGTTTAACCTGTATGGGGGCAGAGGATCAAGCATGTCACTATCACACAGTCTTAAACTAGCTCTGAGCTTATATAAAACTCGTATAAAAAAAAGAGCCAAATTTGTAAAACAGCAGTGACCAAAATATAGACCCCCCCCTGCATTTTTGGAGTAACTTCCATATTTGCCAATAGCACCCACTGAAGCTCCAGGTGGCACAACTGACTGTTTCCTCTTCCCCCTCCATCCTTTCCTCATCTGTTTTTTTATCGGAATTGTTCAAAAAAGGGCCAATCACTCCCAGTTGTGAAAAGGGGCCATTCTAGTTTCAGTCAGGTGAGGGGAGAATATTTATAGTATGATAGGCCAGTAGCACCCTCTGAAGCCTCCATGGATTTTGATTGGTCCTATGTATGTATATATGTATGTAGTGGATTTTTTTTTTTTTTTAAGAGAGGTTGCAGACAAGTGAGGGATCAAAATGGGAGTGGGAAGTGCAACCCCCTGCAGTCCTCTAGGGGCTGATAAATCTCCCAAGTTCTAGATGCTGCCCTCCTCTTAGGTATATACTACAAAAATCATACATCTTTGATAAGAGAACAATAAATAACATAAACCTCTGTCCCAAATCTTCCAGAGAAATACTTATTTTCAGCTGGCATCTACAGGGCAACAGTGAAGGCATCAGCCAGATGTATATGAGGAGGGAGTTCCATAGCTGAAATGCTGCTATCAAGAAAGCTCAGCCAGCTGTGGTTGGAGAGGATGGGATTATATTCCAACTCAGATCTAAAACTGCTCAGATAACATATGAAAGGAACTCTGAACTATCCGACCTGGCCCCGTGTGAAACATAATACATTGTTTTTCAAGCTGCTTAATTCAGAAAACAATGCTTAGCTAGAAGCTTTTGTTTGCGTGAAGAACTATAACTGATCTTATATCTTAGCGCAAGGATGATCTTGCTGTGGTTCAGACCTTTTGGGACTGATTGGTTCTGCACAGACTGAATTTGCACATGGAATCCCTCAGGTTTCCATTTCAAAGCCCACTGTAGGATGAAGCTATGAAAGAAATGTGCCATGTTATGATCATTGCTATGTGTCTTAAGTACCACTACTGTGGATACTCCTCCTCAGACCCTTGTGTTAATATTACTCCTACTCTGACTGTGATGCATATACAATTACAAACACTGTGCCTCTGACTCCGATGCCTTTTCCTCTTCTGAGCCTGATGCTTTCACTACTGTTTCAGCTACTGCAATTCTGAGCCTGAAACCTATGCTACTGCTATTGCTGTTACTAACAATACTACTATTACAACTACTCATCTGAGTTGGAACCCTCAATTACTTTTCCTGCTACTATTACCGGCAATACTGCTTTGAGCCTGATGTCTATATTCTGCCCCCCTCCCACAACTCCTTTTTTTAATCTAGTATTCTGGAATTGCATCCTGTCCTTCCTTGCAATTGCCACAGATCTGAGTTTATTCTGGACTGTATCCTTCAGAGCCTGGAGTTATTAGCCCTCACATTATGAAGGCTGTTCACAGATTTGCTAGCCCCTTAGAGATGTGGGTTGCAGAGATGAAGCATGAAAAATCCCCCAGAGGAAAAGAAAATGCAATGATTTAAAGATTTTGATTACTTTTATGCACCAGCACTGGGACCTTTGGATTTCTTTGGTGGCTTGATCATTAGCATCAACTTATGATACTATCAGAATGCAAGCAGCAGTTTAATGTAAACTGTCACCACTGACACATTTATGCTCTAACTAACTTGGTATCACAATGTGATGGTAATTGCACGTTATGCTAATTATACTTCCTTTCTTCCTTGCTTTCTTTCTGTTTGCTACTGCAAAGGGACCTCTTGTACTGCCACTTATGACTGAACATGTGTTCATGAAGTATACTTCATCAGCATTATTGAAATGTGAAATACTTTTAAAATTATTATTACAGCTTCTGCTTGTGGTCATAGAATGTGACAAGTATAAAGTCCAAGAACAGTCTCCCTTAAAAAGATGTACTGTGCTTTGCTGTTCCCCCCCCAAACCAATCTTTAATGTGCTACACTGAAGACGCAATGGTTCCCATGTGAACAGAGATTTATGTTAAAGCAGATTAGTGCAACATGTTCCCTGTGGGTGTGCCCTTGATGACTATTTAGAACCTTTAGTCAAAGTAGATCATAGACAATCAATCTCAACAATGAATGGACTCCAGAAGCACATCAAAGTAGTGCAGGATCCATGGTGGTTCTATGTACATTGTAGGTTGCAAACATGAAAAGTGATTTAGCCAAACCTAACTGATACAGCGGTGGACACTGGCCATTTCCACACTTTAACGTTTTCCGTTGTGGTCCTGGCATCATCCTGGCAGGACCTTTGCCGGGATGGGAGCATGTCCGCAGTGCTCCCCTTTGCACTCAGCTGGATGCCTGTGGATGGAAGCGCGAGCTACATGTGCTTTCCTTCCACACTGGAGCCAACCTCTTTGCCATGCTGCACTGGGGGAGGAAGTGCCTAGATTGCACTTTCCCTGTTCCATCTGGCCACCAGAGACAGGAGTGCCATGCAATCACAGGCTATCTTTTTCTGTTAATGGAATATCTCAGGATCACCATGTGTGGGGACACATTGGCAGTGGGACTGCAATGACATCATGTGAAAGCATGCCTCACAGACCGCTGCCAATGCATCCCTGTTGCAGGACAGCAACGCCATATGGAAATGACCGCTGCACTTGAAAATGTAGTAAATATAGCATCAATATTGCTATGAAGGTAGGAAATTTTGCTTTGAGGGTGCGTAGTAAAAGAATCACAGAAAGCTTCCAATATAGCAAGGGTTCCCTTCATTGGAGCTGATGTTAGCAGCC
This sequence comes from Iguana delicatissima, assembly GCA_948472985.1. Taxonomy (NCBI): domain Eukaryota; kingdom Metazoa; phylum Chordata; class Lepidosauria; order Squamata; family Iguanidae; genus Iguana; species Iguana delicatissima. The sequence continues at coordinate 61,843 of CAOKZL010003062.1, forward strand.
CCTCATCATCTCCACTGGATGGCTGATCAAGGATGAAATGGAAGGAGTAGTGCTTTGCTTCGCTCACTTTCATGGAATAAACATATTCTTCCTTGAGTTCAGCCAACCCTCCCACAAGCCTTTCACAACTTGTTTTCAAATATCATCCATCCAGCTTCCTCTCACTCATCTCTGTGGAATACCAGAGAGTCAAATGTGCTCCATAGCACCAGAGAAAAAGTTAGGAGCAGTCATATCAATAGACTTTTCCGCTACTAATTCCAAAGTGTGATCTGACCTCAATGGAATTATGAATGCTATCCACTAGAATTCTCTCCAAAGCATTCACAGATTCATCATTCCCGTAATCTTTACCTCTGCAAGGGAGAACTAAAGACTGAAGTCTAAACATCTTCAAGACCAGGTCTGACCAACTAATGGAGATGGCTCATGCACATCTTTACAGACTGTGCATTTTTCTGCTCAGAGCCAAGGCTGAATTGAAGGTTCATTCTGTTCCATGCATTGAATCAATACATCCTGTATTTCTTGGACGAAAAGCGAAATAAAGAGAATTTCAAATGGCTTTTCAAAGTTTTCCACACTATTTATAGTCAGAGAAATGAAGAAGGTCCAAATTTTGCCAGAGGGTAGATAAATTCTCCAACATTTCCTTGATGGGGGCCTCATCCTTAGTAGTAGCAATAACACAGCTACCTTCTTTTCTTTCTTTTCATCTTTTGTTACTACTAACAGTGACAGCAGAGCAAAGTATTAGCAGCCTAGCCTCCATTTTCCATTGTCCTCAGTACCTCAGCCTTAGGGCCTTTCTGTACTACACTGTTATAATTCTATTATTCCACTTTCAACATTCCATGGAATTCTGGGGTTTGTAGTTTACTGAAGCTAAAGAGTTCTCTGGTTGAGAATTCTAAATGCTCTCCCCCACAGCAAATCCCAGGAATCCATAAGATGCTGGAAGTGGAATAATAGCATGTGTCGTTCTCGCCGCCCAGCCTGACACGAATTGTGTACAGGTCTGCATGGCCTGGGAGATTTCTGGATCAAACCAGGGCGCGCGCGCGCGCGCGCGCACACACACACACACACACACACAGAGGCCTGCTTCTATCCTTCCCTCACTGGGAATTGCAGCACCCATTTCACTATTGTCCCCCTTTGGCCTTCTCCTACCAGATTGATCTCCCTCCTTGCTTTGCTTAAACTTCTCAGCAATAAGAACAAGCAGATTTCAATCCTAAAAGAAGTGGTACTCTTGGTACTAATGTTGTAATGGTACTGTGTATAATCCCTTATGTAGAATGACACTCTGTGAGACTGCTTTTATAAAAACAGAAAGTTACATTTTATTGAACCACTGTTGCTGTAACTTGTTTGTAACTAAATTTTTATGATACAGCACACCCCTTTTCTCTCTCTCTCTCTCTCACACACACACAATGCCTAGCTCATTTACTGTCAGTTATTCACTCTATTTCTCAGCTCTCTAACACAGCTCTTTTTTCTTTGTCCCTCACTGGACCCTTCTTCCCACTAACCCCCTCCTATGTCAGTTAAATTTCCGTTCTCCTTCCCACTTGGTTCGCCCCTCCCTTGAGCTCCCCAGGGTTCCAGTTTACCGTACAATCATTTTAAACCACTCCTGGTCACTATGGAGGCTCGGTTACCATGCCCCTCCCTTCAGGTTTTGTCACATAGCACCATGACAGTGTAATGTGGAAAGGCCCTTAGTGTCACTACAGGTAGGGTATTTAAAAATTGTTTAAAATGTTTGAAGCAGTGCCAAGTGCCCCCCCCCCAGTGAAGGCAATGAAAAAAGGACATTTCCCTAAATTTTCTCAGCCTCCACAAAGTCTTCTGAGAAATTTCAGTTCAAATCTAGGTAGGATAACTATTCTTAGACAAATCCTGGTCGGGTTTGCATATATTCCACTTTAGCACTATGATCACAAATCTGGTTTTGTTGGTTCAGGTGCTAAGCAACACCAAGAAACCTATCCGCCTGATCTGAGAAAGAAGAATTATCTGCAGAGCAAAAACAAAACAGTATGAATACTCAAGGTAGCCTTGAGACCACAAATAGCCATTTTTTTTTTCATAATTTCCCCCTCTGTAGTGGGAAAATAACAACTTTTCTGGAATAGAACTTAGGCCCTTAGGCCCTCCACACCACATCCCATTAACATGATCTTCGCACACAATCCCAGCATTGCCATTCACGTGACGGTAACAGGTTAGAAACACCCTCTTCCACACCCTTCTGCCTTAAATGGATGAGTTGTGGTAATGCTACCCATCTTCCTTCTGCACTACAGCATTCTTGGCTACTCTCTTCCCCCAACTTCACCTCACCCCAAAGTCCATGACTGGTCTTTTTTTTGGAAGCCGTACTAGCACAGCAATGTTGTATGATACATCAGTACACTACTGCAGTTTTGCACTATAATGCTTAAAAATGTATTTTAAAAAAAGTTTTAACACAAAGGAGAAATTTAAAATAAATACTGAGAGATGATAGATTTCAAAGTTACCGGCCATGGGAGTAGCTGAGAGAGTGACATGCCCCCCTCCTGGATCCAGGAGGACAGGAAGCACTATCAAGCACTGTAACGGTACTGTGCTGAGCCGGCTGATAGGATTGAAACCCAAAAGGAGGCTGTTAATTGACTTTTTCTGGAAATGGTATAAGGCAGTTTTAAATGCTTGGGGATGGGATAGCATCTGGATAGTGATGACGTCATGCAGTAGCACAGCTCCGGGACTGGAAACAACCCACTGCTGTTTTGGGATAGTGACTTCATGCAGAAATGGCATTAATTTTTGGAAGTAATAATTCACCCTCTCTGCAGTGACAAATAATTCTACCAAAAGGTTTGGGAGAGAAATCCTGACTATTTCCATGTGTTGTCAGATTAAGGTTGCTACTTTTCTGCAACCTTTCATAAACCCAAAGTCCTTACATGTAATATACACTCCATTATCTTACAAGATTTACAGGATGAAAGAGACTTGGGTTGTGTGCAACTATACAGCATGCAGAAATGCCATGGCAGCTTTTTCTTCTTTTCTAAAGCTGGGAAATAATTTGGCAAAACTGCTTTCCTCCAGAACTGAAACAACAGAGTAATAAATCTACTATTCTCTCTCTGCACCTCAGCCCCATTCTGTTTTGAAGGAATCTATGTGTTTTTCATCTCAGCATCTGGTTGACGATATGCACAGGTTCACTCTCATTCTCAGGTAAGACAAAATTTCAGAATGTATGAGCTACCTGGGGACAGCCTTGTGCTGTCCATTTTAAAGTAGAAGATCCCCCTGTAACGAACACAATGTTGGTCTGCAAAAATCAATGGTGTAATCTGGCCTCCAGGGCTCTCTAAATTTCTGTAGCTTCATGTGGTTGAGATGTGCACACATGAAATTTTTGAGGGCTGAGTATATGTTGCAGTAAGGCCTGTGGGATAGATTTTGTGCAGCAGGCCTTGTTTCCTGGTAATGCTTCCTTCCTCAATGACTGACAAGCAGAGGCTGACTGGGTCAGGAAAATGCTGGGGGTATGCATTTTTCTCCCGGCACTGTTTGAATGGTTGATATAATTGAAGTTTCAAACTGGTGAGTTTGGAGAAGAAACTTCCCTAGTCCAGGTTCTGGAATGTGTCTAAAGCAGGGAGACAAAGATGGTAAAGGAATAGATGACTTTAAGCAATGATGGGCTGACCAATAGCAAGGATACTTCAGAAATAATTAAGGGTGGCTTTGATTATGCTGCAGTAGCATAAATTCAAGATGTCTGGGAAGTGGTGAATACAGTCACTGGGGCCACAAAATGGCTGCTGGCTCTACCTAATAGAAGCACCATTTCTGACATCAACTAAAACAGAATTTGGCAACAGCATTAACCACAGAGAATTTTGAAGGCAATGGGATCATAACAATGTTTCTTTCACATTGCAGAAAGGGTATAAAAGTTTGGGATAAGTGGACCATTCACTTGTTATCTCCAAGTATTACTTTTGAAAGAATTTTCTTTTTCCAGGGTGGGCCACTTTGAGTTATTTCTCTCCTGTTTTGCGTGCGTGTGTGTGTTGTAGCCCTGAAAATCCTTGCCTCTTGCTGTCAAATCCACCCCAGTCCCTGACATGAGAAACTAACTTTTTCAAGGTTTTAAATTTTTTTACTTTTCCCTCCTACCTTCTTTTAAACTCTCTTGTTTAAAACCTCTTTCCAGGTTTTGCTACAGAGGTCTCTGTGACCTCTGTCTAGTTATGAACAAATACCTGGGCTCTGGAGTCTTTAATTCTAAGTGCAGACCATTTCAGTCAGACTTTGGTTCATGGATTTCATGATTCAAGAGGAAAAAAAAAAGGAATATGTGTCAGGGCTTGGAGGGCGCGTTGCACCCGGTACAGGTGCGGGGACGTCGACCGTTATGTCCGTTCCTGTCCTGTGTGCCGCCGCGCCAAGGACCCGACGGAGAGGCCCTCGGGGTTGCTCCAGCCTCTGCTGACCCCTGTAGGACCCTGGCGGACCATCTCCATGGACTTCATCACCGAGCTCCCTCTGTCCCAGGGCCACACCGTCATACTAGTGATGGTGGACCTCCTCACGAAGATGGCGCACTTTATCCCATGTCCGGCGCTACCTTCCGCGAAGGAGACGGCACGCCTCATCCTGGAGCACGTCTTCCGGCTGCACGGCCTCCCCGAGGGGATCGTGACCGACCGGGGGGGTACAGTTCACCGTCTGGTTCTGGCAGTGTCTGTTGCGGCAGTTGGACATCGAGCCCCGGCTGTCGTCGGCCCACCACCCGCAGACCGACGGCCAGACCGAGCGCACCAACGCCATGCTGGAGCAGTACCTGCGGTGTTACAGTTGCTACCAGCAGGACGACTGGGTCGACCTCCTGCCCGTGGCTGAGTTCACGTACAACAACGCCGTCCATACCTCCACCCAGCAGTCCCCATTCCTGGCCAACTACAGCTTCCACCCGCTGTGGTTTCCGCTGGTCGGGGCACCTTCCGTGGTGCCCACCGCGGACTGGTGGCTCCAGGAGTTGCGGGCCATCCAGGAATTACTGCGGGAGCAACTGGAGCTTGCCAAGGAGGTGTACAAGCGAGGGGCAGACCGGCACCGGCAGCCAGGACTGCCTCTGAGGGTCGGGGACCATGTCTGGCTCTCCACGCGCTTCCTCCTGCCCGGCCGCCCTAGCCGCAAACTGGATGCCCGGTATGTCACATTGCGAGATGTGTTGTACTCCTGGCTGCACATTTTCCCACCACCAGAGGGTGAGAAAGCAAAGCTGCTTGTAGTTGTTTAGACTAGCTACATAGAGTGTTTCCCATGTGAAAGCTGAATGTAACCAAGGCCGTCTGGTTCTTGCAGCTGTGGGTATATGTTGTGGTTTCAAAAGCTCCTTGTTATTGAACATGTATACTTAAAAACACGGCCTCTGAACAGGCTGTGCTTCTTGTTACTTTTTCTCTACTCTGTTAGAGATGGCTCGCTACGCTGTGACTTAATCGCCTTTGCTTGATTTACTGCCTGCAATAAAGACTGTTAGCCTGCTGCCTTGTTTTGGCTGTGAGTTTTTTCTATTGATGGCAAGAATGCCTCTGGTGGGTTTTTGATATGGTAGCAGAGGATGGTTTTGAGAGGTGTTTTTTGAAGTGTTTTTACAATGGCTCATGTGGTGCCTGGGGGCCTGCCTCTCGTTAAGCTAAATGCAACTAATTACTTGGCATGGTCAGCTCGCATGGAAAAGTATTTGCAAGCTGAGGGGCTGTGGGGTGCCTTCACAGCTCCCCGACTCTTCAGGGGACTGCTGCGGAGATAGCAGCGGCAACAAGGTGTGCCATGTCTGTCCTCTTTCTGGCTGTGGAGGATGACCAGCTCACGCATTTTAGGGATCTTGCCACCCCTCGAGAAGCCTGGGCGAGGCTGCGGGAGTTGTTTTTGAGTCAATCAGCAGCCGCCAAGTACGCCCTGTGCGCCTGTTTATATGGGATGAAACTGGCCCCCGGTGTCCCGGTGAGGCAGCATTTGGCTGAGATGTCAGAGCTGTTTTCGTCACTTCGGGAGAGAGGCAAAGTGTTGCCTGAAGGTGACAAGGTTTTTTGCATCTTGAATTCTCTTGATAGTTCCTGGAATCTGGTGGTGTCCTCGCTTCAATCCATACCAGAGAGGGAGTTAACCATTCCCTTGGTTTCTGCCTGTCTGCTGGTAGAAGAGGAAAAGCGCGCAAGGAATGCAGTTACTCCCACACAGCCGGCCCCAGCAGCAGAGGTCTGTGCCAGGAGGAAGAGTTCTCCGGCTGCTGAGGCAAGGCAGGAGGGGCTGGTGAGAGCCCATGCTGTGCGAAGGTGTTTTCGCTGTGGGTCTGCTTCTCATCTTAAGCGTGATTGCCCGCTCCTGAAGCAAGGGGAGCAAAGCTTACAGGTGCCGGTGCCAGGGGCCGTGGCAGAGGAGGCAGAGGAGGTCGGGCCAGAGGGCGGCTGAGAGTTGCTGTTGCTGTGGGAGATGCTGTTGCGGACACTGTTTCGGACTCTGAGGAGGCAGGTGATTCCGTTTGGCTTCTAGACAGCAGCTGTTCCCAGCATCTGGTCAATTCTGAAGATTTATTTGACTGTTTGGATTCTGCCAGTGTTTCCACTGTGACCTTAGCAGATGGGACTAAGGCTAAAGTTTGTGGCGAAGGTGTAGCTTTGTCCCTGCCCTTGACATGGGTTTGAAGAATGTTTTGTTTCTTCCCTCTCTTGATTTCTGTTTGCTTTCTGTGGGGCAACTAACAGAGTCAGGGTTCAAGGTTGAGTTCTATGGGAAGCAAGGTAAAATCCTCAAAGATGGGGTGGTATGTGCTGTGGCTACACGAGAAGGGAGGCTGTTCTTTCTTGAGCTACGACACACTGTGTGTAATGTGTATGGCAATGTCCCACAACATGATGAGTGCCTTCATCTCCTCCACCGGCGCGCAGCACATGCAAGCTTTCCTGTGTTAAAGAGGCTTGCTGGTTGTTGTAAAGGGTGTACTTTGAAGCCTTGTAATGTTTTTCTTGATTGTGCTATTTGCAAGCAAGCTAAATCTAAACAACTCCCAGCACCGAGGGTTAGTTTTCGTGTACCAACCGCCTCGTTTCAGTTGGTACATTGTGATATTGTGGGTCCTATGAGTACCCCCAGGGGGGGCTAGTATTTCGTCATTCTCGTAGACGATTTTAGCAGGTTCATTTTCTGCTATTTGTTGAAACAAAAGTCTGATGTGTGTCAAGTTCTCAAGAACTGGTGTTCCTTGGTTGAAAGGCAATTTGGTGATTCCCTGCAAAAGCTTCAAACTGACAGAGGAATGGAATTCCTGTCGGAGAACTTGCAACAATGGATCAAAAAGCAAGGGATTGTTCACAGAACGACTGCCAGCTATTGTCCTCATCAAAATGGAGTGGCTGAGCGGAATGCAGGGGTTCTGCAGACTCAAATGCATAGTTTGCTGCTTGATGCAGATCTGCCTCTGAGTTTTTGGGGTGAGGCAATTCTGACTGCCTGTTACATACACAACAGGCTGTGGAGTTCGGTGGTTAATGCTACTCCCTATGAATGTTTGTTTGGTAAACAACCTTCCATTGCACATCTTAGAATTTTTGGGAGTTTTGCTTGGGTGCACATCCCCAAGGGGCAAAGAAGGAAGGGGGAGCCAAAGGCCCAGCGTATGCGTTTTGTTGGCTATGAGCCCAACTGCAAAGGGTATCGTTTTTATGCTGGTGGCAATTCCTGTGTGGTGTCTAGAAATGCCTCTTTTGAGGAACACGCTAATTGGTCGCGTGTTCAGGCAGCGTCTGAAGTTTTTCTCCCTGTGGCTGGTCTGCCAGCTTCTCAGCCAGTACAGCCTTCAGTCTCTGCTCCACTCCCAGCCTCCGCTCCCAGTTCCTCAAGGGTCAAAACAGAAGAGGAGAGAGGCACGTGGAGGAGAAGAGCTGTAAGTGATGTGCAAGGGTCTTGCACAGGGGAGAGAGTACGCAAGGGTTCAGTGAAGAGGTCTCGCAGTGCTGAGGACAGGGACGAGCCTTTGCAGGATCGTCCCATCCCCAGACGGTCTCAAAGAAAAACGAAAGGCATTCCACCTAAATGTTTTTCCCTGAGTCTCTTGCAGTTCGTGTGTGTGCTGTAAACTGTGAGCCTCAGTGCTTTACTGATGTTGTGAAAATGCCTGAGCAACAGGCAGAACCCTGGTGGGATGCAATGCAGAGTGAAATGGATTCCATTATTCAGCATGATGTGTATTCTCTTTGTGATTTGCCCAAGGGTGTGAAGCCAATTGACAGCAAATGGGTCTACAAGTTGAAACCCACTGCTGATGGGCATGTGAAATATAAAGCGCGCCTAGTGGCACGCGGGTTCTTGCAAGATATCAGTGATCTGGATCAGATCTACTCCCCGACTGTGAAAGCACAGTCCATCAGGTTGGTGTTTTCCATAGCAGCTCAGAGAAAAGCTGTTATCACACACTTTGACATTACCACTGCCTATCTCAATGCTGATTTGGAGGAAGAAGTGTACATGCTTCAGCCTGATGGGTTTGTAGTAGAGTGGAGAGAAAGTCAAGTTTGGTTTTTGAAGAAATCGCTGTATGGATTACGGCAATCTGCTAGGTGTTGGAATATTTGTTTACACAATGCCCTGCTAGGGTGCGGGTTCAAACAAAGCCTTGCTGATCCCTGTGTATATGTTCGGGGGAAAGGGGAGAGTTTGGAAATTCTCCTTGCATATGTGGATGATCTGTGCTTGGTCAGTGCTACACAAAAACAAGCACAAGTGTTTGAGAAAGAGCTGGGGAAAAAGTTTCAGGTTAAGAACCTAGGCCTAGTACAGAACTTTCTTGGAATTGAAGTACAGAGAACTGAAAATGGTATTCTGCTGTGTCAGAAACAAAAAATTGTAAAATTGTTAGAATTGTGTCAAATGTCTGACTGCAATCCGGTACAAACTCCAATGGTGCCAGGTTTTTTGAAAAATATCTGTGAGGAATTATTTCCTGATATACACCTGTATCAGTCTGTCATTGGGAGCCTTTTGTACTTAGCTGGTACCAGCCAGCCTGACATTGCTCTAAGTGTCAACATTTTGGGCAGAGCATGTGCTAAGCCAACCCAGTATCATTGGCAGGGTGTGAAAAGGGTATTAAGGTACCTAAAAGGTTCCCTTGATTATTGCCTAAGCATTTGTCCTGATCAGATGCCAAACCTTGTCTGTTCATCAGACAGTGATTTTGCTGAGGATATTGTGGATAAGCAAAAGCACAACTGGTTTTCTTGTCAAATACAGTGGTGTAGCAATTGACTGGAAGTCTAAAAAAAAGTCTTGTCTTGCTTTATCAACTGCAGAGGCAGAATTTGTGAGCCTATCTGCGCTCTGTACTGAGTTGGTTTGGTTTTTGCAGTTACTACAAGACCTGCATGTGTCTGTGCCATTGCCAATACAAATATGTTGTGATTCACAAGCCTGCATTCAAATGGCAGTGTCTGACCGGGTGTCTTCTCGATCAAAACACATTGACATCAAATTTCACAATGTGAAACAATATGTAGGAGAAGGAAAAGTGTCCCTTACCTATGTGTCTTCAGAAGAAAACGTAGCTGATGTGTTTACTAAACCACTTCCTGCTAATGCATTTGGTCAACACGTTAACAAACTGGGGTTGATGGAGTCTCCAGTGCATGGTGGCTGAAAATATTACGCAAGGAGTAGGGGAGTGTCACATTGCGAGATGTGTTGTACTCCTGGCTGCACATTTTCCCACCACCAGAGGGTGAGAAAGCAAAGCTGCTTGTAGTTGTTTAGACTAGCTACATAGAGTGTTTCCCATGTGAAAGCTGAATGTAACCAAGGCCGTCTGGTTCTTGCAGCTGTGGGTATATGTTGTGGTTTCAAAAGCTCCTTGTTATTGAACATGTATACTTAAAAACACGGCCTCTGAACAGGCTGTGCTTCTTGTTACTTTTTCTCTACTCTGTTAGAGATGGCTCGCTACGCTGTGACTTAATCGCCTTTGCTTGATTTACTGCCCGCAATAAAGACTGTTAGCCTGCTGCCTCGTTTTAGCTGTGAGTTTTTTCTATTGATGGCAAGAATGCCTCTGGCGGGTTTTTGATACGGTACATAGGCCCGTTTACTATCCGGGCCCAGGTAAACCCCGTGGCCTTCCGGCTCCAACTTCCGCGCAACCGGCGGATCCACTCAGTGTTCCACCGGTCGCTGCTTCTGCCAGCCACGGGGGTACGACCAGACACCGGCCCCGGAGTCCCGCCAGCTCCGGTGCTCGTCGATGGCGAGGAGGAGTCCGAGGTGGCTGGGATCCTCAACTCCCGCTGGCGGTACGGCCGCCTACAGTACTTGGTGGACTGGCGGGGTTATGGTCCGGAGGAGCGCTCCTGGCAGGATGCAACGGACGTTCATGCGCCGCGGTTGGTGCAGGCCTTCCATCGCCGCTACCTGGCGAAACCTCATCCCCCGCGGGGTGGGGGGGCGACCCTGGGGAGGAGAGTGATGTCAGGGCCTCGGGTGTGGCCGCGCCGGCAGGTGCCGCGGAAGCCGACGCCACGGTTACCTCCGAGGAGGAGGAGGCGGGTCCGGGCCCTCCGGAGGCCGCAGCCGACGACAGGGGCCGCGCGGCCACCACGGAGGGCTCCGCCGCCGGGGGGATCGCCGGGACGCCGTGGCAGATGCTGATCCCGGCGGGGGTCTCCCCAGTGTGACGGAGGCCGCCGCCGCCGCCACCGAGGATCATCCCGCCATTGCGGAGGCCGCCGGCCCGGCGTGGCAGGCAGAGACCCGCTGGAGGAGGCGGGCCCCGGGCCTGATCCCGGGGCACCACCTACTCACGAGGCTGCCTCGGAAGAGGCGGAGGCCGCTGCCCTGCCACCAATGTTCCAGAGGTGGCAGCGGCTCAAGGAGGCCAGCCGCCGATCCCAGAGGCTACAGGAGAAACACCTGGGGGCGGGGAGCTCCCAGCTGTAGCACAGCTGTGAGCCCAGCCGTGTGCTCGGGCTGGATTGGCTGCTGCCCGGCTTAGAGGCCTTTTTAGGCAGATGCGGGGCTGGCAGAGGCATGGAGCAACAACCGTCGGCTTTCCGCGCGTCTGTCGCCTGTGCCCTGTTCCAGTCCGGCCCGCGTCTGTCCTGCTGCCCGGCTCTTCCAAGACCCTTCCCCGCATTAAGGTGAAGTAACCACTTTGTGTTTCGGGTGAGGCAACCCGCCTTTATTTTCTGTTGAAGCCTGCTGTCAAGGCAAACCTTAGTTCAAATCGCTGGTGTACTGCAGCGCCTCTGTTATAGACTGTAATAAACGCTGCTTGTGACCAACACTGGACCGGCTGCTGCTTGACCTCGGCCCACGCTGACAATATGCTACAAGCTTAAAGTTGTCATATGTCTTACACAGAGCACAAAGAGATGCATAGTTTGAAAAAGGGGCCAAAAGTAAAATAAATTAAATTGGTCCTGCATTGAGTCAGGAATATATTAATACATTTTGGGCAAGTCCTTTGCCAGTTGAGCCCTGTATGCTTGGTCATCACTAGTTTTGATGCCCAACTGCAGTGTCGCCTTCCTGCGAGACGTGTGAAATATAGACATGATGTAATAAAATATCTATCTGTAGACATTTCTGTGTTTGCTTGGTGAAATTCCAACACCACACCAAACAACCTTTTAAACATTAATTTGGTTGTGTTGGTGCTGGGTTTTCCTGGGTGGCTGCCAGGTGTCTCTCTAAGTGATCCATTATGTGGGAAGCAGAACAAAGTAAAAGAAGTAAAATCTGGAGCACAGCTGAAGGATGGACCTTCACTGTAGGCATTAGGTTCACCAGAAACAATGTTGACTTCCCATCAAAATATGTATACTTGTACTCTCCTATGGATCCTCCCACAGCAGTGAATAGCTGCCATGGATTTGTGTGGAAAAACATAAAACACTGTACTTGGAGAGAGAATGTTATAGTGGGGGTAAAACTGCCCATAACCAACAGGAGACCATGTGAAGAATGAACATAAATTCTTTGCTATTCCTCTTCCACAATCTTTACAACATACAGGTTTATTACAACCCTCCATAGCAGACTCTATACATACAAACACACAACCTGTCATGGGTATTTTGCTAAGAAAAAGAAGAAGAAGAAGAACACAACATGAAGAAAAAATATTCCTCACAATGGTCTCTCAGTAGTCCTTGCAGCAATCCTGTAAGACAGATCTCTCTGTCTCTGTCTGCCTATCATTCTCTCCCTATACTCCAAACAACAACTGAGAAATAAAGGCTTCAGGTAAGTTCAGCCACCTGGTGAAAAATTTACTGAGCTTAGAATCTCAGGGGTTTTTTAGTTCATTGCTCATGGCCCCTGTGCCAGCTCAACACACTACTCATTTGTTTAACTCTGTCAGAGTTACTCTAACAGCAGTAGTCTGTAGTGTGGAAAGCCTAAGGAAGATACTTCTCCAGCTTCTATCACTGCTCCTGCCACAGACTGGCACTTACACTTCTGTAACCAAAATAATGGCCAAATCCAATTTTAGAAAGTTTCCATGAAGGCTTATTCTCCATATAATGATCATGAATGCTTCCTAGGACTTATTATTTTGGGAAAGACTTATGCAATGGCAATTTTATTGGTGACTTCAGCATGCCAATTGAAAAAGAAGATGGAATACTTTGAGCATATATGCACAAATAAATAAATGTTTTTGTATTTGATCCCTGAAATGCATCTATCAAAGAAATGCAAAGTCGTTATCCAAGCCATGGCACAACTAGGTAAGATGCCTGCCTCCCAGGCTGATTAATTGGACAATCCCAATGGCATCATTTTTAGTCAAACAATGACAGTGAGCTAGATAACATTTTGGAAGGCAGTAATGCTTGTGTGTATAAGGGTGGGGGGATGTTCAGAGACGCATCCTCAACAAAGAATGATATAAATGTGCCCTGACACTGAGAAGAGAGGGAAGAGACAGAGTGTGCTAGTATTATATCTGAACTGAGCAAGGCTCATTTGCTCAGCTGTGCGCTTTGCTTGTTTGCTCATTTCAATAAAGATAGGAAAATATTATAGTAAAGAAAAGCAAAGACAAGCAGTGAACAAAGCTTGGTGGGCTTGATGGACAATTGGGAATAACCACACATGTGCCTGAAATTTTAAAAGGAAGAGATCTGTCTCTCCCAAGATTTCAGTCCAAAACATCACCACTACTTGATAGAATAAGAATCAGTGTAATGTAGGCATTGAAAATAAATTACTCCCTGAAATTATTTTTCTTCTTCACCTGAGACTTGTTGCAAAACAAAGTACACCTTATCTCAGACATTTGAACATTTATAAGGCTTATAATATGCCTTGTATGTGCAAAATCATATATACATTTTAAAACTACTGTATGAAAGGCTACAAAAACAGAAATAAAAGATATGTATAAATGTACTTTAGTCGATAGGGGAAACATATACGCAAATGTGGAGTATATTGGAAAATGTGTGTTAATGACTGTGTACATACAGGGTGCATACAACAGTGGTGTCTGATGTTCTCCTAATCAGTGGATGGAGCATCTGTAACAGGTTTTCACTTGAACTTTAAAAGAGTTATCCATAGCGCTGAACCCAATCCCCCCCAGCATGTTTGGCACCTTGGATAGTTCATTTAAAGTTCAGACTAAAACCTAGAATGGATTTACCATCCCACTGACATGAAAGACATCAGTCATCACTGATGAAGAATGCACACACATTTCCAAGCAAGCAGTAAATAAAATTGATAGAAACAAGCAATGAGACAGGTTCTGAGGAAGGCAATAGAATTGAGCATGAGAGTTTTTCACATCCCTAGTGTAGTGTTACGGGACTAGGATGATGAGAATTCAGATTCACCCTCTTCCATTAAACTTATCAAGATAATCATTTGTTTTTCATTTCTTCTGTCTTACAAGGTAGTTGAAAGATGGGTAGGATAAAAATCAATAAAACAGGATGCCATTATTCCCACGTTATCATGTGGTTGCATGCAATCATGATATGTTGCACGTGTCTGACTACTGTGGTGAAATATTTTTGTTCTTTGTCTCAGTTAATTTCTTTATGATGTCATTATGCAATCATACCTGTTTGGTTAGGTGGCAGTATAAAATCATATTGACTGGGCGGTCTCATTCATTTGACTAATCTAGAAAGCCCAATCTTGATGCTCACTTACCTTTATTTGCATTCATTCAAGTCAGGAAGGATGGTGTTCCTAATGACTATGGGATCCATTATTAGGTGAAAGTAGCATCAGCTAGATGGAAAAGTTTCACTAAAACAGCTCTACCCAAGAGACTCAATAGTATTTAAGAATACTGGTAAAAAAAGGTAAATATTCACATAACTAAAGTGTTTATGAGATATATCTGCTCCACTGAGATCACTATTTTCAACCTTAAAAAAATCAATAATGGAAAATATTTTGAGTGCTTCAGTTTTTTACAGTCCCCCAGTGTGAATATTGATGCTCATATACTCCCATTATTTACAAAAATGGCCAAAAAAAAAAAAAAACCCTAAGCAAGGACCCTAATGGGCATCCTGGACCTTCTTGTAGTTTTCTGGAAGATGCTGAACAGAACTCGGTCAAATAATTTCTGGTTTGCATGCTATGAGATCTCTGTTTCGGCAGCTCACTACCATTAATTGTATCATTCTACAACCTTGACAAACTTGACATGGATTGTAAAGGAAATTTAAAACAGGACATGCAGTATTTAAATGTCTTATGATGGATCATTTGGTTTCAGAGAGATTGGCTTTCATTTTTCAGAGTTTTCCCCTACTGCTTCCTTGATCATGGATGATGGCAGCAAAGAATTTGGGAGAATCTATGCCAGCTGTCTGTGAGATAGCTTTCCAGTGATAATGAGTTTAGCTTTAGAGTGGCCAAATGCAGTTCTTTGACAGTTCAGTTATAGTTTTTTGTGGCTCCCAGCATCATGCCTGAGATGCTGACAAGTCCATCGGCTGTCCATATTTTCTGCAGCCATTCAGGGCAAATTATCCCTGTGGGAAAGGGACAGTATTTGACATGCAGAAGAAAAATAGTAACTGAGGAACAATGCAGGAAGGAGAAGAAGAAGGAAACTGATGAAGAGCTACAAACACAGAGAGACTAAAACAGCTGTCATGGAGATTGTGGGAACAAAGGAGAAAAGTATCACTGGCTTCAAAAAAATGTCAATAGCACAGACCTAAGAAAAAGCAACTTGGTCAAACAAACAAACAATAAGAAACAATATTGTAATGGTAAAAATTTTGACTGCTAGTGGTAATCAGGCCAGTTGGATAGTCCCCAAGGGGAGTCTAAAATGCAGGTAACTAAGTTGATCTATCCCAGTAAACCAATTCTGGCTCCATGAGAAGCTGGTCCTTTGTAAAAGCAGTGGATCTTAATTGCTCATTCAAGACTAAGACACTTCAAAATGCTTTGAATTACAGAGGGAAAAATTCATAATAGTTTGATGCTGAAAAATCCATTTATCTTTGAAGCATTAAATTCAGAGAACACACAGAAGCTTGAATAAGTAAGAAATGTGTCATCAACTCTGATAACCAAAAAAATCTTTGTGCTCTTACCATGTCAGTCCTAAATCAAATCCAAATAGTCTCAAGTAGACTTACCAATTTCTCCTTGATTTAATTGACCCACTATAGTTAAGACAAGCAGTTGAGTCAGCTCTAATGTGCAGTTTTTCACCCTAGCTTTTTGGTCTCCTTCACAATAGTTTAGCTCTGATCTCCTGGATTTTGAATATTGGTCCACCAGCAAAACATAGCTATATTTTTATTCTAGGGCAGCAAACTCTGGGGTGAACTGGTGGTAGTAACTGGTCAAACGCCAAACTGTTGTGCTTCCCTTCAGATGCTTGGCCAGTTGGAGATCAGAACTATCATCAGTTGTACTGGATGGATTTTCCTATTCCCCACTAAATGTTCTAAATATTGGACCTGCTGGCCCATTTTATACTTCTCCAGGTTTGCTGTAAGGTTGGTGGTCTATAGAGCTGGCAGAACCCATCTCAAATGCCTCATACAGTTCCTCCATGAGGTGATGCATATAATAAAGTTTTCAATGTATGATGAAGCATAGTCTATCAGATGGGCCAACACCTTGTCCATCAATTGTTAGAATAAAGTTGCCATGCCATATAGCCTGAAGGGCATCCAGACAAAGTGAAACAGCCCTCTGGGGCTGATAAATATGGCCCCTTGAGATTTAGGGGACAAAGGGATCTGCCAATAGTCCTTAGTCCAATCAAGGGAGGACAGATATTTAGACTGACCCGATCTATTGAGTAACCTGTTCTCTGTGGACATGGGATAGGAATCAAACTTCAAAATTGTGTTCAGGTCCCAGAAGTCTATACAAAAGTGCATTGTCCAAGATGAACCCAAGCAACTGGCTTGAGGACTAGGTGGGACTGGCTTCTTCATTGGTTCCAAGACTCCTCTCAAAAAACCCCAGTTCAAACATGTTCTGCACTTCATTGTTGAATACTTGAGTTAACTTATAATCTCAATACTATCGGTTACCCAAGTAGTATGTCCTAGCTTGCAGGAGATCATATAAGAAAACCCTTTCTCTAACTGTGTTACCTGTGTCATTTGCCAGTTGGCTGGTTGGGAATTTACTTGCAAACTGCCCTCATGTTTCCACTCTGCTGACTCTGGGCCTAATGTTTCTTTCTTCTCCCCTGCGTCACTGGCATATGGACCTTGTCTCTCCTACCATTCTTTTGAAAAGTTAATATGATATATCTGTGGTTCATCTAGGGCTATCTCATTATTTACCGGCCTAACATGCTTTAGCATCATGAATAGCCCTTGCCATTGAGCAAATAATTTGGTAGCTGCTGAAGGTAACACTCTGCTCTGGGAAGAATTACCCGGGTCCTGTTCAATTTGTGTGCTGAACATATCATATGAAAAGCAAGTTTAGATTTTGATTAAGGAGGCAGGAAAATGGGAAGGAGGAACATCAACAATTTAAGATAGGTAGATGACACCATATTATTAGCATAAAACAGCAAAGAATAATGTACAAAGGCACGTTTACAGCTGAACATTAAGAAAACAAAAATTATGACCATGGCTGATTTACATATCTTTTAAAGATGATGATAAAGACAATGAAATACAGTACGACCCCCTTATCCGCAGATTCATTATCTGTTGATTCAGTTATCCACAGTTGGAGATGGGCAATAGTGGGATAGCAAAGTGGGGGGGGCGATCTCGCATTCCCCACTCTGCTTCCCACCTCTGCCAGCCCGATCGCACTGGGAAAAGTGCGAGAGCAAAATGGGGAAGGTGATCTTGCACTCCCCACTGTGCTGCCCACTGCTGCCAGCCCGATCACACTGGGGAACATGTGAGAGCAAACAGATCACCTTTCCCACTTTGCTCCTGCACATTCCCCAGTGCGATCGGGCTGGCAGCAGTTGGACTGGCAGCTGGTGAGATCGCTCTCCCCACTTTGCTTTCCCACTTTCCTCAGAGTGATCAGGCTGGCAGTGGTGGGCAGCAGAGAGGAGAGAGCATTCATTACTATCTGCAAATTTCAGTATTCACAGGGGCCCCCGGAACCAATCCCCCATGGATACAGGGGTCCTACTGTAGATCAAGATTTTCCATAACTTGGTTCAGTCAATCAGAATGGAGGATACAGTAAAGAAATTAACAGACTAGGACTTGGAGGAGCAGCTATGAAAGACTAGACAAGATCCTGAAGTATAAAGATATATTACTGAATACTGAAGTTAGGATGATCTGTGCCATTGTATTTCCAATTTCTAGGTATGGTTGTGAAAACTGGACAGTGAAAAAAACTGACGTGAAGAAAATCAATTCATTTGTAATGTGGTGTTTGAGAAGAATTCTATGGATACCATAGACTACCAAAACAGACAAATAAGTGGTCTTAGAGCAAAGCGAGCCTGAATTTTTCCTAAAAGCCAAGATAACCAAACTGAGACTGCTGTACTTTGAGCTTACCATGAGAAGACATAACTCGCTAGAAAAGACAATAATGCTTGGAAAGGTAGAAGGCAGTAGGAAAAGAGGAAGATTGTATTACAGATGGTTATACTCAACGTGAAGGAAGCCACATCTCTCAGCCTGCAAGACTTGAGCAGGGCTGTTGATGATAGGGTTACTTTGAAGTCTTTCATGCATAGGGCCACCACAAGTTGAAGTCAACTTGACAGCAGTTAACAACAACAACAGGAGTAAATGGAAACCTATAGTTTAGCCCCATGAACTCATTGAATAATATAGCTAACTCATTCATTAGGAAGAGTGTGGCTGACCCCGAGGAGCAATGAACTACTGTACTCATTATTTCTTTGGAGGAGTGTTCTGTCATTACTTTCTGGCCTTTCTCTATTACTGTACACTGCTCCCCCCATGCGCCTCGTCTCTTCCTCATAGAATCATAGAAATGTAGAGTTGGAAGAGACCACAAGGGCCATCCAGTCCAACCTCCTGCCATGCAGGAAAACCCTCAAAGCACTTCCTCCTTTGTTTCATCTCTCTTTCTTGCATGTAGGAGCATCCAGTTAGATTCTTTCCTTCTTTCTGCTCCATCTCTTGTTTTCTGACCCTGCCATCTCTTGCTTCATCTCATCCTGCTGCTTCCTGCCTGCTTACACACAAAAGCAGCACGAAGTGGTTGGGGCTACCTTAAACAGAAGGCAGATAGAGAAGTAGCCAACCAGCAATACAGCTGCCACCAGAGCCACTGTGCAAGAAGCACGGAGAGAGGATGATGAAGTAAAGTAAAATATGGGGGCAGGAGAAGGAGGAAGACAGTGGTGGTAGAGGTGAGATGAGGTAAGAGAAGAAAGCAGCAATAGTAGGTTAGGGTGGCCCTTTTCTGTTCACCCCAGCCAACAGGTTTGCCTGGGCCATCTCATTAGATGGCTTTAGGCATGATATGAGCTTCAGTCAGCCATCTCACTTTTCTAATTTAAGGTCAGTATTGACTTATCTCACAGGAAACTGTAAAAGATAATAACTGAAAAAATGTATGAAGATTAAAGTTTATTACAATGTCTGATTGTAGTGAAGTAATTCCCAGCTCACTTGCATAGGCTGCATTTTTCCTCAGAACCTTTTGATATATATGGGAAGTCACTGCTATATTTTTGTCTTTTATTTTCTTTGGTGGTGTTTTCTTTGTCACTCTAAGGCATTCTTATCTCAGTACTGGGGTGGGGGGAAACTAATTAAGTTGTTAGATACAATACAAATGTTTTCATTGCCCTTTTTAGAATGTAATAAATAAAAGATCCATACCTTGCACTTTGAACTTGCAGTGGAAGTCTCTTTGGAATTCAGGATCAGAAAGGCCTGTATTGTGTATGGCTGCTTTTTCATCTCCTCTTCCAACACGGGCTTCTTACCTTCTTCCTTCATGATGCTGCCATTGCCCTGATACAAGTTACTATCAAATTGTGATATCCTATAGATTATGCATGGGTACAACTGAAAGGTGTCGTTTTGTGTAAGGTTAAAAATAGCTAATGGAAAACAAGTGCCAATACAGTGTGATGAACATGATTTAGTCCTCTTAACAGCATCTTCACATATTTTTCTTTCCTATCTCTGTATTAATTTTCTCTATATCCACCACACTTTTGCTGATATTTGAACTGCATTTCTTACTGCCATATAATGTGTAACAAGGAAACAAATTAAATGGTACTGAGGAACAGTATTCCTTAAATTAAAGAACAAATACGTTTAGAGATACATAAATAAATATAAATTGATTTGGGTGTGTGTCTGTATAGTGTGTGTGTACATACACACACACAAATGTACACATTTATGTAAGCATAAATAAATCACTGCATTTCCTATGCACAACTGCTGTCCCCTTTAGTCAGGCATAAGACCCATTTAAATTAATAGAACATACATCTGAGCATGCAGTGCTAACAGTTATATGAGGGCTGAGAATTTGGATGTTGTCATGTGTAGGATAACTCCAGTCCCAGAAGGTAAGCTTAGAAGTTTGCAAAGTTTTATTCAAGAACAGCGAAGTAACAGTTGCACATTTTGGCTATTGGTAAGACTAAAAACTCTATCATAATTGCAGTACCTTATAAGCAATAATATTAAAAACTTGCATGCGCAAGGCCCTTATTCACCAGCTAATTAAAGCAATTCTTTCTCCCAGGCTGGTTTCCTGCCTGTGAGTGTCCTAACCTTGTGCTTGCCTTTGTTCTCCTTCTTATCAAGGTTATCAACATACCCTCATTCCTAAAACACTGGTTTTTCTTTAGTTTCCATCACCCCCTTCCAGTGTCTTTTACATGGCATCAGACAGTAAAGTACTTCATGCATTACATGGCAGCAAATAGCAAATAGCCTAGCATGACAGTGTATGATGAGTTATAAAGTCTTATATGAAAACAAATCTTAAAACACTGCAAAGTCCACAAAATTCCCTGAGGTATACCATGAGCTCCATGGTATCAAAACACCCAACCCTCTTTCCAGCAACTATACTTGGTTTCTGTCTTAAATAAATGTGACTTAGGCCATTTCTGCACTACACTGCTATAGTGTTATTATTCCACTTTCGACATCCAATGGAATCCTGGGGTTTGCAGTTTAGGGAGGGGCATTTAGAATTCCCAGCCAGAGAGCTCTTTGGCCTCAGTAAAGTGCAAACCCCAGAATTCCACAGGATGTTGAAAGTGGAATAACAGCACTAAGGCAGTGTAGTTTGGAAATGGACTTCGTTTATCTGCTGGTTTATACAGTGCATTGCCCTATATATGGGGGTTCCATTCTAGAAACCACCACATAAGACAAAAAATGTGAGAGCCAAGTCTTATTGTAGTCAATGGGCACAATGTGCATATGCCAGCAGCAGTGTGGTCAAGCATCCACAGCATCCACAGACTATAATGGGAAACAATTCTTGGATGAATCTTGCATTTGTACATGTGGAGGTCATGCCAGAAGAGGGTGCGCTGTAATCTGGCATAGTACCACATCAACAGTCCAAACCCAAGCATACTTCTCTGAAGTAAGTCCCATTGAACTCAAAAGGTCTTAATCCCCAGCAAGCACGTTTAGGATTGTAGCTTTTAAAAATTAACCATCTTAAATTTAATAATTCTCTTTGAAAATGGAAGAACAGAAAACTGCTGAATGTTCTCCACCCTCACAGAAGTATTTTTCAAAATAATCCATCAGACTGTGCTTGGAAGAAAAAGAGGAAAGAGAAGGAAAAGGAAGCAGAGCGACAAAGATTTAACCCTATGGAAAGATGTTTAAGTGTTGCATTTCTAAGCTTTCTATTAAGGATAATTTTATTTAAAATATTTACTATTGTGTGAAGTGGGAGACATGGTAAAAGAATTCTAACACACTTTGCATCTGAAATAAACAGATCCCACTAATTCACAAACAAGTGTAAACACACACACACACACACCACAAAAAATACTCGCCAGCTTCCTACAGCATCTCTCCCAAGAAAATATGAGTAATATCTACTTGCACCTATACCTGCACACACACTCTCAAACACATGGTTAGAATCATAGCATTAGGAGACATGCAAGAGCCATCCAGTCCAATTCTTGCCATGCAGGAATACACAATCAAAACACTCCTGACAGATGTCAGTCCAGGCTCCAAAGGAGGATACTCCACCACACTCAAAGGCACAGTATCCCACCGTCAAACAGCTGTTATCATCAGGATATTCTTCCTAATATTGAGGTAGAATCTCTTTTATTGTAGTGTGAAACTAAATGTCGGGTGCCATATATATATTAATTGATTTAGTATAGCAATAGACTGAAGGAATAGTGATAGTAATCTGTTAGAGTATTTACATATGCAGAACATTCCTTCCGGCTAGAGTTTCACAGGAACAGATAGATCAGATAGTAGTCATGGTGATTTAGGGCCGCTTGAGTTTTGATGGTTATGTCCTGCGAAGTTGCCTGTTTAAATGTAAAGTGTGGGGAGCAAATCCTATTCTCGAGCTTTAACGTCTGTAAGACGACATCACCCACTATGTTTCAGTAAAACTTTTATCCAGTTTATTGGCTACGTGTGAGCGTGAATCTGTGCCTGACACTATTGCTCCATGTCCTAGACTCTGGAGCAGCAGAAACCAAGTTTGCATCTTCAATATGATGTCCTTTCAAATATTTAAACATGGCTATCACATCACTTTTTGATTTTCTTTTCTCCAGGTGAAACGTACCCAGCTCCCTCAGCCACTCCTCAGAGGACATGGTTTCCAGAACTTTACCATTTTAGGTGCCCTCCTCTGGACATGTTCCAACTTGTTAATATCCTTCTCGAATTGTGGTGCCCAGAACTGACCAAAACAGAGCAGAGTGGTATTAGACACCATACTCCTATTGATACAGCCTAGAATCACATTTTTTAAAAATCTGCTGCATCACACTGTAAATTCATGTTCACCTTGTGGTTTACTAAGACAACTAGATCCCTTTCACACGTACTGTGGTCAAGTCAGCTCCCACCATTCTTATATCTGTGCATTCAATTTTTTTCTGCCGAAGTGTAGTACCTTGCATTTCTATCTCTTGAAATTCATTTTGTTAGTTTTGACCCAGCTCTTTAATCTGTTAAGGTCCATTTGAATTTTTATCCCATCTTCTGAGGTTACCCCTCATAATCTGCTGTGATCTGCAAACTTGATAAACCTGCTCTCTATTCCATCACCCAAATCATTTATAAAGATGTGGAATAGCACTGAGCCCAGGACAGAACCCTGTGACACCCTATTAATCACTGCTTTGCAGGATGAAGAGAAGCCATGGGTGAGCACCCTTTGGGTTCAGTCACTCAACCAATTACAAATCCTTTTATCAGCAGCATTGTCTAGCCCACATTTCACTAGCTTGTTTGCAAGAATATTGTGGGGTACCTTGCTAAAGGCCTTGTTGAAGTCGTTATGCTATATCCACAGTATTCCCTTCATCTACCAAGCTAATAACTCTATGAAAAAAAAAGAAGAGATAAGATTAGTCTGGCATGACTTGTTTTTGAGAAACGCAAGAGAATTGAGAGACTTTTGTGATCTCGATATTCCTGTCTAAGTTTTTACAGTCTGTTTAATAATCTGATCTAGAACCTTTCCTGGTATGTCTGATTGGGAAGTAATTCTTTGGGTCCACTTCCCCCCCTTTCGAAGATGGGGACAATATTTGCCCTCCTCCAGTCTGCTGGAACGTCTCCCTAGGAATTCTCAAAAATTTTTGCAAGTGGTTCTGAGATTACTTCTGCCAAGTTTGAATACCCTTGGATGTAGTTCATCTGCCCCTGGAGACATGAATTCATTTAGAGTAGCTAGGTATTTCTGTACTACCTCTTTACTTATTCTGTGCTACATTTTTCCCACTACATCATCTACTCCGTTTTCTCCAATTTCGGCACTGTTTTGCTTTTGGGAAAAGACAAGGAAAATGAAGTGCTGAGTAGTTTTCACTTTTCTCTGTCTCCTATTAGCATTTTGCCATCTTCTCCATGCAGAGCCCCTACCATTTCCTTGTTCTTGCTTTTGCTATGGACATAACCAAGGAGCCCTTTCTATTGTTTTTAACCTCTCTAGCAAACCTGAGCTCATTCTTAACAGCAACAACAGCAACAACAAATATTTGCTATCCGCCTCTCCCCAGGGCTCAAGGCAGGGTACAACACAGATACAATTAAAAACAAATTATGGCTAAAATACACTAAAAACACAGAAGCATTTAAAATACAAATATATCATAATTAAAATACATCATAATTAAAAGTACAGTTAAAAGTACAAGTACAATTAAAAGTATAATTGAAAATAGACTGGATAGGCCTGCCAGAAGAGATAGGTCTTTAGCACTTTTTTGAATTTGGACAACATATTTTGCTGTTAAATCTCTTCCAGCAAGTCATTCTACAGTCTAGGGGTGGCCAATGGGAAAATCCTGTGGGTGACCTTTGCCAATCTAGTCCTGGCCAGTTTAAGTAAATGGCCTGCAGAGGACCTGAGAGTACAGGACAGATTGTAGGGGAGGAGGCAATCCTGTAGGTAACTTGGACTCAAACCATGTAGGGCTTTAGCTTGTCTGATGTCTTCCCTACATGTGCTAGCTATTGATTTGAATTTCTCTTTGGTGATTTCCCCCTTTTTCCTTTTCTTGTATGTGTCCCTTTTAAATATTTGTTCAATTGAAAGTTTTTTAGGTATTCATCCTCGTTTCTTTAGACACCTCTCATTTTCCTTCCCATTGAAACTGTGTGAAATTATGCCTTCAATATCTCACTTTTAGGAAACTCTTAGCCATCATAAACTTCTTTCTCTTTTAGAATTCCTCACTATAGGATAACACCTGATATTTCCCTAAGTTTAACAAAATCAGCTTTCTTAAAGTCTAGAATGCATGTTTGGTTATGCTTGGCTTCCCCTTTCTGCTGTATAACAAATTCCAGGAGAACATGGTCACTCCCACCTAAAGATCCTGCCACTTCTACCCCACTAAGCAGGACATCATTGTTGGTTAGGATCCAATCTAAAACTGCTGATACCTTTGATGCCTCTTCTGGGCAATGAAATTTTATGCAAGGTAAGTGAGGAATTTGCTGTACCTTATATTCTCAGCAGAGTTTGAATTCCAACAAATAATCAGGGTTGTTCATATCTCCCATTATTATTACATCTCTCCTTTCTGAATGTTTGATCATTTGTTCCAGGAAGGCATTTTCCAAGTCCTCAGTCTGGTTTAGAGGTCTGTAGGAGAACCCACAATGGCATCACTGTTGTTTCTGTCCCTCTTAATTTTTACCCAGATACTCTCAACCTGGTTTCCAGGATTTAAGTCACAGACTTCTTCATAGATATAAACACCCTTTGTTACCCTGATTTCCGGGGGTCCCAGTCACTGTGCTCAATATAATAGGAGAAATGGGAATTAGCCTGAGCACACGTTGGCAAAGTGAGAGGCAGGGTAACTTGGCGGGATCTTGGAGCCCAATGTATACCAGGTCAGGCCAGACCAAATACCAAGCAGAGTTATATGATAAATGATTTTTATTTTATTTTTATTAAAAATCGGTCACTGTGCACTTACGGACGTTTGCACTCACTCACACCAGAGCTAAAAGAAATAAAAAGGGAGGGAAATTGATAGGGGAGCTTTTTGGGGTTTAGCGGGAGATACTGTACCTGGTCCTGAAGTCTGAGATGTCAGCGGGAGGAAAGAAGACGGATCTCAGTGCATGGAGGCTGAGGGGAACACTAGGCAGTCAGAGTGACAGCAAACAGGGATAAAACCGGGAGCGATCCAAGGAAGCGCTTGAAAACTGGGGGTAATTATAGGAAGAAATGTGCCTGGAGGATAGTCCGTTCCCGGGGAGAACAATAGGTAAAAGAGCTAAACAAAGCTCTTAATGACGGACATCTCCAGCTTGATGGGTTTTGATTGACTCTGCCAGGGCTTGACAATAGCCTTGGCCGCATGGAGATTTCCCTCGCTTGACAGTCAGATTGTAATCCTGTCAAGCTGGTATCTGTGCAGAGGATCCTTTTGTATGCTTAAGGTACTTTTGATGGGTCCTTACCTTTGCATGCCTGGAGGTCTCCTGAGGCGACATGATAGAAAATTACTGGCCTGACCAGGGTTTTCCTTTATTTTCAGCTGCTCGGCCGTGCCGTTCTATGTGCTCATCTTGGGGCCTCGCAAGCACGTGGAGAGATATATGTTTTTGATAGCCAATTTTATTAATATTAAATTGTACACCCTGGGCTCGGGCTGATTCACCATAGTAACACCCTTGACATATAATGCCACTCCCCCTCCTTTCCTGTTTGGTCAATTTATTTGCAATGGTTATACCCCTCTTTTACTACTGTCCAGTGATGAGACCCATCCCACCAGGTTTCAGTGATACCTATTATATCATATTTGCTTTGCTGTGCTAAGGGTTCAAGTTCATCCTATTTATTTCCCATGCTCTGTGCATTAGTGGAGAGCAGAGCTTTCCACATGGTGTGTCGTGACATGTTAAGTGTGTCACCTGAAGGGTGTAGGTGTGTCACCTCCCTGGACTGAGAATGAGCCCCCCCCCCCGAGCCTTGGAAATGTACGTTATGTTATATATATACCATATGTTTTAAAAAATATAGATGAAAGGTTTTCATAAGATATGTTGTGTCCCTATATATTTCGTTATTACAATTTACGTATGTGCCCAGATCTCTTATAAGAGGTTAGTTCAACCTCAGATTTGCTAGTAAAACTGAATTACTATGATACGAAACAAGGCATGTCTAAAAAGTGTGTCACAAACATGAAAAGTCTGGAACACTCTGGTGTAGAGACATCTAAGACCCTGGGTCTTTCACCCTGACTGCTCATTTAAGACCTTTTCCCCCTCCCAACTGCTGGGTTCTTGTACTATTTGCCCAGTTGTTTCTGTAACATTTAGGCTATTATCTCCAGCACTTTATGAACTTCTGCCCCGCAAGAATACTATCTGCCTCTCCACAAAACTCACTTTAAAGCCCTCCTGATCAGGTTTGTGTCAAAAACTTACCTACCAACTGCTATGAGGTCTACTCTTTAGAGACATGCCCTGTGTGTTTCTCAACTAGAAGAGTCTCCTTTGCTCTGTCCAGGGAAACCACATGTTCCTTATTATGCTGAAGAGTAGATCCATGGGCCTCAATTTGCTGGACATTCTCTTCCAAAAGGGCAGACAACTTGTACTTGCTGCAGGTGTAGCTACCCCAATTCTCCAGCAAAAACACAAACAGACCAACGCTGTTGCAGGTAACTGCAGCAGTTCCCTCACTATCAATATTCGGTAGTCCTGGACTTCCCTACAAAACTCCCTCACTAAACACCAATCCAAAACACCCATTGCTCTTCTCTGTTAGCTGAGCTCCAGGGCCTGGGGCTGCAGCTATATAGAGAGATAGTGGCTTCTAGCTCCTCCCCTGCAAAATCTCTAACTCACTTCCTCTCAGCAGATGCCCCACCTCCCTGCAACCTTATGCTTAGGCAGAGGTTCTAGTCTTAGGTAGAAAAGGACAAGAGAAGACTAATGAGCACAAAAGGAGGCCTCCACTCACCTCACACTAGTATAACAAGTAAAAGACCTACTGTATTTACCGGCATATTAGACACACCAGCATATAAGTCACACTCCACTTTTCAAGGGGTATTTTTGTGGAATTTTTTTTTTGCTCTCTGGTGAGCAAAACGCACAGGAAAGGAGGGGAAGGAAAAGTGTGATGGACCACTACCCCTCCCTTCCTATTTTGCTTGGGCAGAAACTCCCTGTTTGCACAGAAGAAGATGGGAAGGTAAGAAGAAACTATAGAAACATCTATCTATGGCCCTTTCCACACAGGCATATTGCCCACGCTAGAGCGACCTCTCCAAGAGGTCTTCTTCACCGTGGGGTGCGCTAAAGCAGTTTGAAAAACTGAGTCTCTACACCTCAAACTTCTCTAGCACAGCTGTGCGGGTGGAGCTGAGAGTTTTATAAAAACCACCTTCACAAGTGGTTTTTATGGAACTCGCCCGCACTGCTCTGTGGCAGCCCCCAGTGAAGAACTGCAGAGATGCGGTAGCGCATCCCTGCAGATCTGCCCAGGGGTGGGCTTCCGGCTGGCCCTGATTGGCGGAGTGCCGCTAGAAGCCGTCAGCCACCATTTTGGGTGCCACTGAGCGCCGCTGAGCGCCACCGAGCGCTGCCGAAATTTGGCGGCGCAAAATCCACGTTCCCTGCAGGGACAGAGCAACCTGCTACGAGGTAAGCTCCACCCCTGCGTGCACCGCCCTGTCCCCCCCCCGTGAGGAAAGGGCCTATGTTTCTATAGATCAAGGCTTCCGCTACCCCTTCTTTTCTTGTTTTGCCTGGGTGGGAAGAACACCTTTCACTCCCCCTCCCTTCCCTGTGTATTTAGCATTACCATATTTGCTGGTGTATAAGATGCATCTCATTTTCAGAGGGTATTTTTTAGGGGAAAAAATGTGTCTTATATGCCAGCAAAAAAGGTACATTTCTAAAATACTAGTAGGAAAATCAATTTAATAGTTTGAGTCTCCATGACAATTTATAGCAATTTTATCTCTCTCTCTCTTTTAGATCTTTTTTGCAGCCAAGGCAAAAAAGGCCACCTTATGTGTCAGTTAGTCATTTGTATCACTGCGACACAACAGACAGAAGCTCACCAAAAGACAATAGAACAACAGAGCACTAACGGGCACAGAAGAAAGCCTTTTCCCAGCTCACACAAACAACTCTCCCAAAAAACTCTTTGGGTCTGGAGTGGTTTAATCCAACAGATACAAGCTCACTTTATGATGTCTCTTCCTCCACACCAACAAAAATGCTGCCTCCTTCTCCTCCTCTGGATATCATATGACCTTCTTTTCCCAAACGTCCCCTGTTTTTCAGAGATAAAAATAACTGTACAGGCAGATTCTATCCAGGTGGGTTATAACTAGGTCAGTTGTTAGTACCATTAAATATTGCTAAATAATCAATTAAAATTATCGTTATTTAAATACAGTGAAGATTAGGAATATTTCTAGTAGGAATACTAGGTTAGGACTATTATATAGCCGGGGTTTCATAGCAACTAGTGATTTGAACTAATCAGTCAATAAATACGTTTTCTTTTTTCTTTTTTCAAAATATGGTAAACTGCCTCCATCCACCCTCTAACACAGTGGTTCTCAACCTGTGGGTCCCCAGATGTTCATGGACTTCAGCTCCCAGAAGCCCTGAGCATTGACCATAGTGGCTGGGGCTTCTGGGAGCTGAAGTCCACGAACATCTGGGGACCCACAGGTTGAGAACCACTGCTCTAACATATCTATGCCAGGAGCACTGTCCAAACCCTGTACAGCTGACCTGCTTCCAGAATTTGTTACTTGCTGGTTGCACTTGCTTCTGCTGCCACTACTTTAGAAGCTCCCTCTGGTATGCATGCATGTGCTGTCTGTCTCTCGTCCAGCTTTGGTGCTTGATTTTTCTGCCTTCTGGAATCAGTTTGGCAGTGGTGATGGTAAATAAACTGCTTCATGATTGCCTGAATTTGAGCAGAATAGTGGCCACACATTTTGTTCCATATCCAGTCCCTGTAAGGGCTGGAGACTTGTTTTTAAAAAAGGAAAAATGAAAGCATGTACTCTAAGTAGTTAATGCTGTACATGGGCACCAGGTAGTATGCCTAGATTCCAAATTAAGCCCAACCAGCTGGGCATTACGGCCACCCTATCTCGTCTGTTGGCTGTACAAGAATAGTTGGAATGCCCCTTGGCAGAGCCCTGTGCCGGCTCCATGGCTGAGAGAACAGAGCTGTTCCTGGAAGCACCCTGACTACTCTTGTGTACTGGAGAGGTAGTGGAGGCAAAAGAGTCACCTACACTTGTTCTGCCCCCTCCAATGATGGTGTAAACATGCCAGATATGATCTACACTTTGCCAGCATGCTTGCCTGGGCTAGGCCACTGTCTTTTTACAGTTCTGTTGTATTTTAGAGCAAGCATAGTTTTCTGTGCACTTTATTTACCAGAAACACACCAAAGGCCTCACAAATTAGTGAACATCAAAGGCATGATGCCGCTTTTCTTCAGAAAAGTGAGATGAGAAAAGAAAGTGAGGAAAGAAAATGTTTTCTGTGACTGTCAAATCCAGCAAAACACACTCCCTCCCTTATTGTGAACAGTATTATTACTCAGACTTGTGAAGGTTGCAGTCTATGGCACAGATGAGTTGAAACATTGGCTTGACTTAGCTTTTCTTTAAAACAAGCAAACAAACAAATACCCCCCCCCCCGCCTTTGCATCTAACTGTTCAGGCAAGCAACCAGGCAGCTGAGATTACAGCTGAGCCAGAAGAAGAATATCAGTTGGCAACCATCCCCTCTGGACCTTCTTTATAGTCTGATCTTCCTCTCTCTGATTTCCTCCTACTGGGACCTGCTTGTAGCCTTTTGATTTGTACCTTTGGAGGGCCTTCTGCTTTGATCCACCATCACCATTGCTTTAGAGGCTTTCCACTTCACACGCCTTTATTTTTCACTTCTGTATGGAACTGGCTCTGAGGCAGTTAACAAGGAATCTGCAATGTTCAAAAAATTCTTGATAAATCTCGATAGTCCAAGGGCCTTTGCTAGGTAAAAGCAGCTCAGCAATACCACTGCAATTATCAAGTTTATTTGCATGGCAGGGATGATGCACTGTTTAGTCTACATTTGGGAAAGGGGAAACAAGAGTGTTCTCTGCTGACCCATTTAGAAAGGGGTGATGGATCCATAAGGTCGGCAGAGCATTGCCTAGTTTTGTGTTGAAGGCATATGTGGCCTCTGGGAGCCATCAAAGGCTTAGCTTGGCATGGATTTTGTGTGCAATTTATTCCAGACCTTATTCTCATTCACAGAACACTGCTCAACAGGACACCTTTGATTCCCTGAAATCAAAAAAGGTGAATGGAATGAGAACACCATGCCCAGCCCTTTGCTGGGCAAAAACCAAGGCAGTTCATACAACAGCAGTTTTAAGGATAAAAGCCTTCAATTAGGAGATTCACAGGCTTCATTTGATCATTTGTTCCCCATGCATAATTAAGCACAATTCATTTTTTTTTTCAGCCATGTCTCACATGAAAAAAATAGCTGAAAGATTATAATGATTCAGCTTGCCTGAGGGTGGGAAAAATTCTCACATGGGGCCAAGACAAGATGCATATGTGGGTCTGGAAGAGAGGAAGGGCAAATATGTACCTGGCAGCTGAGGATCTGTGAGGCAGACAATCAAGGTGGAAAGAGGACCAGAGAACCATGTGGAGAGGTGGTAAATTTTATATACCAACTTAAATTAGGTTTACCTCATGCATTACATAATAATAATAATAATAATAATAATAATAATAATAATAATAATAATAATAATAATATACGCATTGACCAGTAAAACCTTTCACTCAAACAATTCAAACAGGGAGAAAGTGAAAATCTGTGGAATCACACACTGTGTACCTCTTGAAATTCTCAAACTCATGGTTTGTTACAATTAAGATTTCTACCAGATAAACAGGTTTTCTTGTGCAAAGAAAGATCTAAATAAGGAGTACATTTTTTTTCAGCATGCTGATTCAGTCCCCTCCACCTGATTTCAGGTAGAATTTTTCCTAAAGCCAGTGTGGTATATTGGTTTGAGCATTGGACTATGACTCTGGAGACCAGAGTTTGAACCCCCACTCTGCCGTGAAAACCCGCTGAGTGATCTTGGACAAGTCACATACTCTCAGCCTCAAAAGAACAAAAAGGCAAACCCTTCTGAACAAATTTCTCCAATAAAATCCCACGATAAGTTTTCCTTAGAGTCATCATATGTTGGAAATGAGTTGAAGGCACACAACAACAACAAGGGAACCTTCAATTACAGCATATATGCGTGAGGTTTGCTTCCTTTTCTGCTATAGCTTTTTCTTTTGATTGAATTGATTCCATTCTCCAAAAATGTACTGTGTAAAAAAACGAAGGAAGCAGAAAAGTTTTGGAGGATCTACATGGAAGAAGGGAGACATAGAGATCTGAATGTATCAAGGAAAGGAGAAAATCTTTCCTTGTTAGTATGTTTAGATTTATTTCTCCATGGCCTTTTCATTCAGGCAGAGTGAGCTGGCCATCTCAGTAGGTTTTGGACATCATGGCAGGACAAAAATGATCGGTTATTTGCTTTGTGCTTACTGGAATTACTATTGTTACAGTATGGTCCTCCCAGGAATGGGGAGAGGTCTTGGGGATTTGGTATTTTAAATGCCTAAATAACTTGTTCAGTTTTACCTACAATGAATATATCATGGCTTTGAAGGTAAGAACAGCGACTTACTGCTCTGCCTCAGGCAGCAAAATGGTCTGGGCCAATAAATCACCCTGGTAGTGATTTACTGAGAGTGGGTAAAGGGTGGCCTTTCAGATGTTAGACTGCAGCCCAAGCCAGCATAGCTAATGGTGAAGAGTACTTGAAGTTGCTCTCTAACAACACCTGGACAACTACATTTTGCACATCCTGCCTTCAACCATGGTTGGAAGCTAGCTGGGAACAGGAAGGTTTAAGAGCCCAGGAATACTCCACTGGACCGTACCACAGACAGAAGCACAAAGTCCATTCTGTGATCGAAAGTTAAAAGTGATAGAGAGGACCCAAGTGAACCAAAGACAGGAAACCCAACAGTTAGTTATCCCTGTCAGCCCAGAAAGACAATGTGCCTAGCTCATCATAGCCAAGGGCTATCAGAAGTGCATCAATCTCCAGTATAAGCCCAAATTACGTAGTCTTGATGCAAGGAGTAGAAACTGTAGCTTGATTGGCAATACTGACTTAATGCAGAGTGAATGCCTATTTGCAACTGAGGCCGTACGTACAGTGAATACAGTGAACCAGGAGGTGAGCGTAAGCCTGGATGGTTGTCAACGAGAGGTAGAAGAGGGAGAGATCCTGGGCAAATGAAGAGCAGAAGTGTATGTCAACCTCCTTGTGAGTCTGTGGGTGGCTGGTCAGTGAGAGACAGTAGGAATACATTACTCGGGAGTGGATAATGAGCCACAGTACTATCCTATAAAAGAAAGTGGCAGACAGATCCACGTTATACAGACACAAACATGGGAATAGAAGAACCCCTACTCAGTTTAAAGTTTAGGCACTGACATTTAAAGCCTTAAACCTTTAAAATTACAGTGGCTTGTAAAGATGTCCAGATGTATTTCTCCAAACTGAAGGAATGACCAATCAAATCACAAATCAGATTTAGCGTAGGCAAGTGTCAATTGCTGCACAGTGGGTCCTAACTCCCAGTCATGCATATACACTGGTGGGATCTGAGCCACTAGTCACTGACCCCCCCAAAAAAAATTGGACAGCCCTGCAAAAATGATGACTTTGTATGTGGATCCTCCCTCCCTCCCTCCCTCCCTCCCTCCTTCTCTCTCTGTATCTATACAGGCAAATTCCATAATGAGCATAATTAGAAAATGATTAAAAAAGTAAAACTCATTTCAACAAATTGTTAATGCAACCACATATTGAACCGCCCCTCCCAAAAAAACACAAATGGGTAAATGTTATAGCAAGAAAGGATCTACTGAGTTATATCATATCTATAGCACATCCAAATTTCCTCCACCCAGAGGCACAATCACAATGCTGGCAAAAAGTTAGATCATAACCAGGGTAGTCCTCAGTGATGGCAGGGGTTTGGATTTGGCATATTTAGATGGGATTCTGCTGGCTGAATGGGCTGTTGGGATTCTTTGCCTGCTAGATTGTGTTCTCAATAAATGAGCAATGTGGAGCTCACATCCATCGCATGGTATTTTCACAGGAGAAATAAACTGTCATGTATCTCATTGTTTTCCTCTTCCATCAGATGAGACAAATGAGGGGGACCAGAAACCACCCTCTACTTTATTTTGAGACTTAAATGCCAAACTTAAGACAACTCATCAGTTCTTTTTGCAAAACTACTCAAACTATGCTGCTCCTGCTGTTTAGCAATTGTATAACTGTTACCCTGATTTCTGGGGTCCCGTGGGGAATGCCTAAAAATGCTCCAAGTAATGGAGATTGGGAATTAGCCAGAGCACAAGCTGTAGCACTACTAGAGGCAGGGTAACCTAGTGAGATCTTTTCAACCCAATGTTTACGGGCTCAGGCCAAGCCAAAAACCACACCAAATTGCTATTTTAATTATTTTTATTTAAAAATCAGTCCTTGCGCACGTTCGCAGTTACGCACTCACTCACTCAGAGCTAAATAGAATAAAAGAGAGGAAAATTGATAGGGGATTTTAGAGATGTATTTTCGGGGACGGATTGGGCTTCGCTCCTTCCTTTTGCTGAATTTGCAATTAACTCTGCAGTTCATTCCTCCACTGGGCTACCCCCCTTTGAAATTGCTTATGGTTTTCTCCCATTTCCTTTTCCCCCTCTCTCCCTCCCTCCTTCTGCTCCTCCTTCTGTTTCAGCTTGGATCACTAAGTTTTCTACCCTTTGGCAATCCGTCTCCTGTGCTCTCGCCTCCACTAAAGCTGCTCACAAACGCTTCGCTGACCGTAAGCGACTGCCGAATCCCCAATATAAACCTGGTGATTTGGTTTTCCTTTCTTCTAAGAACATTTCATTGCCCTCTCCGTCTAAGAAACTTGCTCCTCGTTTTCTAGGTCCTTTTCCGGTGAAATGCGTTATTAATGATGTCTCTTTTGAATTGGATCTTCCTTCCTCGTTCAAAGCTGTTCATCTTGTGTTTCATTCCAGTTTGCTGAAGAGGGCCCCTTCGCCAACTTCTTCATCGCCTGATGTTCCTCGGAACCCCGAGTGATTTTTTCTACTGCATTTATATTGCTATGTAACTCTTCTGTATGTCTACTGTTATGCAGTGTGTTCACTGTTTTTTTTTTATATATATATATATGTGTGTGTATAATTTTTTTCTTTTCTTTTCTTCTATCTTTTTGAAGGGGCAGGATGTCGGGTGCCCTCCATATATTAATTGATTTAGTATAGCAATAGACTGAAGGAATAGTGTTAGTAATCTGTTAGAGGATTTACAGATGCAAAACATTCCTTCCGGCTGGAATTTCATGGGAACAGATAGATCAGATAGTGGTCATAGTGATTTAGGGCCGCTTGCCCTTTGATCATCATGTCCTGCGACGCTGCCTGTTTTAAGTGTAAAGTGTGGGAAACAAATCCCATTCTCGAGCTTTAACGTCTGTAAGACAGCATCACCCACTGTTTCAATAAAACTTTTATCCAGTTTATTGACTACGTGTGAGCGTGAATCTGTTCCTGACAATACCGCACCTGGTCCTGAAGACTGAAGTCAGAGACAGCAGCAGAGTGAGAGGAGAAACTCAGCATGTGGAGGGCTGAGGGGACTGCCGGATGGAGAGACATGGAGTTGAGAGGAAACCAGAGCGAACTGAGGAACCGCTTTAAAACCAGGTCATTTTATAGGGGAAAATGTACCTGGAGGGCTAATCCTTTCCCAAGGAGAACAATGAGTTGAGGAGCTAAAACAAAGCTCCAAAATGTACATGATTTGGAGAACAAAGCTCCAAAATGTCAGAGTTATTAGTTTGATTGGTTTTTGCCGGGGTAGTCAAAAGCTGCGGCAGTACGTAAATTGCTCTCGCTTGACAGGCTGTTTGTCAGGATCGCTAATCCTGTCAAGCTGGCTTCTTGGGGCAGAGAATTCTTTGTTCAATTTTAATGTGTGCATGTCTGGAGGGCTCCTGGGGCTACGTGACAGATTGTTTACTGGTCAGACCAGGTTTTTCCTGATTGCGGCCGTTCAGCTGTGCCTGCCTGCGTGCTCGTCTGGGGAACCTTCTCAAGCATGTGGAGATATTTTTAATATTAGATATTAATAAATTGTAGACCGCAGGAGAGGGCTAACTACCACAGTAACATAACTCACTAGAGATGTTCTTTATTTGGTAATTTTCTAATGGAATAAAGAGGCAGTAGTATTGGTGGTTGTTACTAATGAAGATTAGGAGAGAGAGGAAGGTTGTAATAGCTGAAAGAACTAACATTCTGCCATCTTACATTATGCCTGATGTTTACTAAGAATAAAGAAGTTTCTAACTATCGCCTGGCATGAAGTAGGACCAACCAATTCTCTTGTCAAAGGAGGGAAGTTATCAATTTCTTTGGGTATTGCTTATTAAGTTCCTCAAAGGGCACTGTGTGGATTTCTCATTACACTACAAGATTCTATATAAACACTTACAGATCATGAAAATAAGCTTTTTTAAAAAAAAAAAAATTCTCAAATGCATCTACATTGCCGTGGTTATTTTTTTTTTTAAAGTTCAGACATGATTTTGTCTTTTTTGTCATGACTTTCAATCAATTAGGAAAAGGAAAGATGATGAATAATTGTAGCAGGTTGGGGCAGTTACCTTCCTAAAGTATTTCATATTCACAGTTTTCTTTTACAGGAAGGAGATAAAATAGTTCAGGGGAAAAATATTTTTGATCTTCCTCAGCACTGTACTGGCTTCCCAGATAATGCTTTAGCAAAGGTCTTGTTCCTTGCTGCATTGCTTTCTTTTCATATTGCAGATTATGATTACGGATGTATAAAATCCTTAAAAATTTTCTTGTCCTCATCAAGGAATATTGCCTTGACACAACAAAACAGTCCACCAAAAGAGTGGTCATTCACTGTTGGACGTTTTTCTAATTGCATTTTTTTGTCCCCCACCCCACCCCACCCCCACTGGCATGGAATGCTTTTGCTGAAAGAACAACACCTTTTTGCATTTTTGGACACAACCATCCCTCTTTCTTTACATATAAATGTCTGCATAAAATTACATTTTTGTATGCACAACTTTTTTTGAACAAATACATTTTCAAACAAGTACGTAAATGTATAAATAGAAAAATATTCAAAAACTCTCATAATCTCCCTCAGCAAGGCAGAAGGATCCATAGTTGTCTTCTATAATCTATATTCAATGTTTGTCTTGTCTCTAGAAAACCTAACCAACTACACCGTCAGCAAGTGCAAATTGGTAGCTCTTTTGGAAGAGAAGGTCAATGTACTCTGGCTATATGTTCAGTCTCGTCAGTGTATCAGAGAAAATAAGGACTTCCTGGGTAGAAGACAGGGAGGATTGATCCTGCAGAACCAACAGTAAGAAACTGTCTAGGAAAATGAAGAGGCCTGTAACAACAAAGAAAATGAAGAGACCTGTGACAATCAGAAAACACCTTAGAGGACAGTCAGTGTCAGGAGCAAATCACACAGAAGGGATTCAGAACTGCTCTGACTAAGAAATTGCTTTCTGCATCTTCATGAGGATAGCAGCAGTGACGATGCTCAGTGAGGAAATCAGCAACAAGGAGCACTTCATGCTAAGGAAGGAGTCAATGTGTCCACCAACTTTAACAAGAGGAAAGGAAAAGAAAAGTGCTGTGGTTGAGGACTTATTGCTCAGGAGTTTTGAGACACCTGTGTGCCAGCATGATAAGATGAATCAAGAAATGTCCTAGCACATGTATCCAGAATGTCACTGAAAACTCATTAAGAACAGAAATCAGTATCCCTTAGGACAGGAAGCTAAAGGGTATTGAGATGTAGCTGGTATTCTTGAAAATTCTGCTAGTGAAGGATAGAGGACTACACAAGGGAAGGAAGATAGTAAACACAAATGGCTACAAAGATGGTGTAGATGGGAAAAGTTTGGCTTCTGGGACCATGATCTTCACTTCTTAGACAAAGGACTATTGGCTACAGATGGCTGCACCTCACAAAGAATGGAAAGAATGTCTTTGGTGGTAGCGTGGCAGGTCTGATCAAGAGACCTTAAACTAAATCTTTTGCGAGGGGTGGGGTTGCAGATGATAGCTTAAATGTCAGCCCAAAGGTAAGCTCTAAACACGATATGAATTCTAGAGGAGAAGATGAGGCAGAGGATAGTATCCACAGTAACACTGACAGTAAATTAATAGGTAAAAACAAACAAGACTTCACATGTCTATATACCAACATAAAAGTGTTTGGGAGACAAACAAGATGAGCTCGAAGTCCTAGTGCACAAAGGTAAATATGACTTTATAATTATAACAGAGATCTGGTGGGATGACTCCCATGATTGGAATATAACTATTGAAGGATATGACATATTCAGAAAGAACAGATGTGCAGGGAATGGAGTGGAGGGGTAGTATTACATGTCAAAGATAAATTCATTTCTACAGTAGGCCAATTGAGAGTATTTGGGTAAAACTAAATAGAGAAATGAATAAATGAAACACTATGATAGGAATCTAATATAGGCCATCAAACCCAAAAGAGGTGATGGTATATGCTTTTTCATAAATGAATCTCAGAAATCTCCAAGATGCCCAATTAGTACTTATGGAGGACTTCAGTTACCCTGAAATCTGCTGGGAGACTAACTGCTATGCATAGGCTGTTCAACAAAATCTTGATGTGCCTTGCGGAAATTTTCTTCTTTCAAAAGGTAGAGGAAAGAAAAAGGGGATTGGCAACCCTGGACTTGATCCTAACAAATAGGGAGAAATTCATCACTGGAATCAAAGTAATTGGTATTTTGAGGGGAAGTGATGATGTTGTCATGCTAGAATTCATAATTGTGGGACAAGACAAAGAACAGTATTGCTAAACATGAATGTTGGATTTCTGGAGAGCTGATATTACCAAGTTCAGGGAAATACTGTGTGGAATCTCATGGTTAGAGATGTTGAATGAGGGTGGGAGTTCTTGAAGTGATAAAAAGCAGAATAGCAAACAATGCCATGGAAGAAGAAAAACGGGAAACATCTTAAAAAGCCCATGTGACTACACAGAAAACTCAAGGAAGAAATGGAAAGGGAAAAAAAAGGATGGTAATATGCTAATAATGATGTTAATATGCTAATAGATCACAACAAAAGACAAAACTGTTCAATATCTATTTTGCTTCAGTTTTTTCTCCCCCCCCCAAAAGAACTGTGTGCATTCACGCATCAGCAGAGATCTTGATAAGGGATCCAGACAGCAATCAAAACTGACAATGAGATACTTAAGAATCATGTAGTTAGCGTAAAAGAGTTCAAATTTGCAGGGCCAGATGAACTGCATTGCAGAGTACTGAAGGAACTTGCTGATGTACTTTCTGAACCACTTGCCATTATTTTTGAAAAAAATTGAAGAGAACAGGTGAGGTGCCCGGTGACTGGAGAAGAGCAAACATTGTCCCTCTTTTGGAAATGAGGTACAAAGGTCTAGGAAAGGTTTTCTGCTCAGCCAAAAGCAAAAGATAATACAGTTGCTGTGCAGGTTCAGCATGATGGAGTGCAAAGGGTTCAAACTCCAATGTTGCAAGGTTTTGCAAAAACCACTGATGACAAGGTGTTTCAGGAGCTATAATAATCTGCTGTGGGATCTTTATTGTACTTGGTTGGGTACAGAAGACCTGATTTATCTCTGGCAGTGAACATACTGGGCAGGTATAGCTCAAAACCCACACAATATTCCTGGCAAGGGGTAGAAAGAGTGTTAAGATACCTAAAACACTCTTGACTACTGCCTATGTGTGCCACCTTCTGAAAAACCTGAGCTACTGTGTTTCTGTGATGGTGATTTGTCTGAGGGTGTAAATGACCATAGATCAACCTAAGGGGTCCTCATAATGTATAGTGGCATATTGGTGTACTGGAAAACAAAAAAGCAAAGTGCCATAGCCACTTCAACTGCAGAAGGAGGATATGGAAGTTTGTCTTTTCTGTGTAATGAGTTGATATGGTACACTCAGCTTGTAAAAGACCTGTATATTGTTATTCTATCCCCTGTAACAGTGCATGAAGATTCTCAAGCCTGTATCCAGATGGCTGTTAATGAGAAAATCAGGGGGCGCACAAAACATGTGGACATTAAATACCAGAATGTCAAACAAGCTGTGGAGAGTGGGCTAATCAGGCTGGTGTGCTGTAAGTCTGAGAATAATTTGGCGGATGTTTCCACAAAGTCATTCACAGTAGCAAAACACTGGGAAAAGCTCATGAGACTCAGAACGTCTAAGCATAAAGTGTAAAGTGCCCATCCACATAGAAAAAAGGAGGAGTGTCAGGGCATTCAGTGTGATTGCAATGTGGCAGGAAAAGGTTTCTAAGTGGACAGCAGGAATGAGGTGATGTGACCTTGAGGACAGCTGCAGATAATGTTTTGATTAGCCGGCCTCGGAAGGTCTTGCCTCGTCACTAAGCACCAGCATGAGGAGGTTGCATGCTGAAAATGTAATTGGGTCTGGGGGTGTGGTAAAGCCCTTAAAATGGCTTAGGCATGGCACTGTACTTTACCATTTAGGTTGATTCCTGGTGGTCATGCTGCTCTAAGGGCTAATTTTTTGGAATGTATCCAGACATGCTGCCAGTCTGTCTTTCCATACTGATTTATATTCCTGTCTTGTTTATTGCTTCTTGGTATGCTGCCAGAGGCCCTAACTTTAATCTCAGTGTGCTTTGCTAAATAAATAGCCCTGAGTCTTATCACTTTGAGTCTGTGGAACTTTTTTTAGCCTGCCTCAAGTTGCTTGGCTGCAGCTGGATATTGCTGCCCTGTCAGCACTCTGCACATGCTCTGAGGAGCTACCTCATGCTACCCTGACATGTTATTACTGGAAAAAATCTGGTAATAGGCCCCTTTTGTGTGATGATCGCATAGGGTGGGGCCATGCGGGAAGGGCAGAAGTGCTATCAAAGCGCTTCCTTCCTCAGTGCATCACCGGAACAGGCTAGCTGCACTTAGGAAGAAAAGAATGTGTCCCAAACACTACCATCTGCCAGCAGCCATCTGGGTGTGGAGGGCAGCATTTGAGACATGCTCTATCCCAGCAATGGCACTGCTGGGATGATGCTGGGACATTGTGAGATCCAGATATGGTGAGGAAAAGGCCAAACAATATTTTAGCCTACATTAATAGAACCATAGTTTCCAAGTCAAGGGAAGTAAGGGCCCTAGTATATTCTATACCTGTCAGGCCTCATCTGGAGTGGTGTGTTCAGTTCTGGGCACTACATTTAGGAAGGATATAGAAAGCCTGCAGCAGGTTCAGAGAAGGGCAATAGATAAGATAAGAGATAAATAAGATAAATAAATAAGACAAATAAATAAATAAATAAATAAGATAAAATAAAATAAGATAAAATAAGATAAAATAAATAAGAGGTATGGATAACAAAACATATAAGGAAAGGTTGAGGGAATTGTGTATGTTTAGTCTGCTGAAGAGAAGACTGAGGGGTGACATGGCTGTACTGTTTAAATATCTAAAGGGCTATCACAGAGAGGTGAGTGCAGGTTTGTTCTCTACTTCCCCAGGGGGTAGTATCAGGTCTAATAGTTTTAGGTTACAGCAGGGTAGATTTTGATTGAGCATTAAGAGGAATGTCTTGACAATAACGGCTGTTTGATAATGGAATCAATTACTTAGAAATGGTGGAGTCTCTTTAGCTGTATATCTCCAAAAAGAGGATGGACAGATATCTGCTGGGGATATTTTAGCTGGGGGTCTTGCATTGAGCAGGGGCTTGGGCCTTATGGCATGTAGAGAGCCTTGCAATTCTATGATTTTATGGTTCTACGTGTCACAGGTTGAGAAGCATGATGGGACCTGTTGTTACTCCTGGCTTCATATTTTCCCACCACTAGAGGGTGAGAACGCAAAGCTGCTTGTAGTTGTTTAGTCTAGCTTTCTGTGAATGCTTCCCATGTGAAACCTAAACGTATTCAAGGTCTTCTGCTGCCAGTAGCCGCAACATTGTTATGGTTAAGGGAACGCCTTGTTATTGAATATGTATACTTAAAAACACGGCTTTTGAACAGGCTGTGCCTTTTTCCTGTTGCCGTTCCTTTCTGCTCTGGACGAGGAGATGGCTCGCTGCGCTGTAACTTAATAGTCTGCTACTTGATCTATTGCCCGCAATAAAGACTGTTAGCCTGCTGCCTCGTGTTGGCTGTGATGTTTTTCCTATTGATGGTAATGCCCCTGGCGGGTTTTTCAACATGGTCGCAGAGGATGGTTTCGAGAGGTGTTTTTTGAGGTGTTTTTACGATGGCTCATGTGGTGCCTGGGGGCCTGCCTCTCGTTAAGCTAAATGCAACTAATTACTTGGCATGGACAGCTCGCATGGAAAAGTATTTGCAAGCTGAGGGGCTGTGGGGTGCTTTCACAGCTCCCCCAACTCTGCAGGGGACTGCTGCGGAGATAGCAGCGGCAACGAGGCGTGCCATGTCTGTCCTCTTTCTGGCTGTGGAGGATGACCAGCTCACGCATATTAGGGATCTTGCCACCCCTCGAGAAGCCTGGGCGAGGCTGCGGGAGTTGTTTTTGAGTCAATCAGCAGCCGCCAAGTACGCCCTGTGCGCCCGTTTATATGGGATGAAATTGGCCCCCGGTGTCCCGGTGAAGCAGCATTTGGCTGAGATGTTGGAGCTGTTTTCGTCACTTCGGGAGAGAGGCAAAGTGTTGCCTGAAAGTGACAAGGTATTTTGCATCTTGAATTCTCTTGATAGTTCCTGGAATCTGGTGGTGTCCTCTCTTCAATCCATGCCAGAGAGGGAGTTAACCGTTCCTTTGGTTTCTGCTCGTCTGCTGGAAGAAGAGGAAAAGCGCGCAAGGAATGCAGAGACTCCCACACAGCCGGCTCCAGCTGCAGAGGCCTGTGCTGGGAGAAAAAGTTCTCCGGCTGCTGAGGCGAGGCAGGAGGGGCTGGTGAGAGCCCACGCTGTGCGAAGGTGTTTTCGCTGTGGGTCTGCTTCTCATCTGAAGCGTGATTGCCCGCTCCTGAAGCAAGGGGAGCAAAGTTTCACAGGCGCCGGTGCCAGGGGCCGTGGCAGAGGAGGCAGAGGAGGTCGGGCCAGAGGACGGCTGAGAGTTGCTGTTGCCCTGGGAGATGCTGTTTCGGACACTGTGCCAGGCTCTGAGGAGGCAGGTGATTCCGTTTGGCTTCTAGACAGCGGCTGTTCCCAGCACCTGGTCAATTCTGAAGATTTATTTGACTGTTTGGATTCTGCCAGTGTTTCCTCTGTGACATTAGCTGATGGGACAAAGGCTAAAGTTTGTGGCGAAGGTGTAGCTTTTGTCCCTGCCCTTGACATGGGTTTGGAAAATGTTTTGTTTGTTCCCTCTCTTGATTTCTGTTTGCTTTCTGTGGGGCAACTAACAGAGTCAGGGTTCAAGGTTGAGTTCTATGGGAAGCAAGGTAAAATCCTCAAAGATGGGGTGGTATGTGCTGTGGCTACACGAGAAGGGAGGCTGTTCCTTCTTGAGCCACGACACACTGTGTGTAATGTGTATGGCAATGTCCCACAACATGATGAGTGCCTTCATCTCCTCCACCAGCGCGCAGCGCATGCAAGCTTTCCTGTGTTAAAGAGGCTTGCTGGTTGTTGTAAAGGGTGTACTTTGAAGCCTTGTAATGTCTTTCTTGACTGTGCTATTTGCAAGCAAGCTAAATCTAAACAACTCCCAGCACCGAGAGTTAGTTTTCGTGTACCAACCGCCCCATTTCAGTTGGTACACTGTGATATTGTGGGTCCTATGAGTAAACCTTCCCTAGGGGGAGCTAGATATTTCGTCATTCTCGTAGACGATTTTAGCAGGTTCATTTTCTGCTATTTGTTGAAACAAAAGTCTGATGTGTGTCAAGTTCTCAAGAACTGGTGTTCCTTGGTTGAAAGGCAATTTGGTTATTCCCTGCAAAAGCTTCAAACCGACAGAGGAATGGAATTCCTGTCGGAGAACTTGCAACAATGGATCAAAAAACAGGGTATAGTGCACAGGGCGACTGCCGGCTATTCTCCTCATCAGAATGGAGTGGCTGAGCGGAATGCAGGAGTTCTGCAGACTCGAATGCATAGTTTGCTGCTTGATGCAGATCTGCCTCTGAGTTTTTGGGGTGAGGCAATTCTGACTGCCTGTTACATACACAACAGGCTGTGGAGTTCTGTGGTTAATACTACTCCCTGTGAGTGTTTGTTTGGTAAACAACCTTCCATTGCACATCTGAGAGTCTTTGGGAGTTTTGCTTGGGTGCACATCCCCAAGGGGCAAAGAAGGAAGGGGGAGCCTAAGGCCCAGCGTATGCGTTTTGTTGGCTATGAGCCCAACTGCAAGGGGTATCATTTTTACGCTGGTGGCAATTCCTGTGTGGTGTCTAGGAATGCCTCTTTTGAGGAACACACTAATTGGTCGCGTGTTCAGGCAGCGTCTGAAGTATTTCTCCCTGTGGCTGGCCTGCCAGTTTCTCAGCCACTGCAGCCTTCAGTCTCTGCTCCACTCCCAGCCTCCGCTCCCAGTTCCTCAAGGGTTGAAACAGAGGAGGAGAGAGGCGCGTGGAGGAGAAGAGCTGTAAGTGATGTGCGAAGGTCTTGCACAGGGGAGAGAGAACGCGAGGGCTCAGTGAAAAGGTCTCGCAGTGCTGAGGACAGGGACGAACCTTTGCAGGATTGTCCCATCCCCAGGCGGTCTCAAAGAAAAACGAAAGGCATTCCACCTAAACGTTTTTCCCCTGAGTCTCTCGCAGTTCGTGTGTGCGCTGTAAACTGTGAGCCTCAGTGCTTTGCTGATGTTGTGAAAATGCCTGAGCAACAGGCAGAACCCTGGTGGGATGCAATGCAGAGTGAAATGGATTCCATTATTCAGCATGATGTGTATTCTCTTTGTAATTTGCCCAAGGGTGTGAAGCCAAGTGACAGCAAATGGGTCTACAAGTTGAAACCCACTGCTGATGGGCATGTGAAATATAAAGCGCGCCTAGTGGCACGCGGGTTCTTGCAAGATACCAGTGATCTGGATCAGATTTACTCCCCGACTGTGAAAACCCAGTCCATCAGATTGGTGTTTGCCATAGCAGCTCAGAGAAAAGCTGTTATTACTCACTTCGACATCTCTACTGCTTATCTTAATGTTGATTTAGAGGAAAAAGTGTACATGCTTCAGCCTGATGGGTTTGTAGTAGAGGGGAGAGAAAACCAAGTTTGGTTTTTGAGGAAAGCGCTTTACGGATTACGGCAATCTGCCAAGTGTTGGAATATTTGTTTACACAATGCCCTGCAAGGGTGTGGGTTCGTACAAAGCCTTGCTGATCCCTGTGTATATATTCGAGGGAAAGGGGAGAGTTTGGAAATTCTCCTTGCATATGTGGATGATCTATGC
Source organism: Iguana delicatissima (assembly GCA_948472985.1). Taxonomy (NCBI): domain Eukaryota; kingdom Metazoa; phylum Chordata; class Lepidosauria; order Squamata; family Iguanidae; genus Iguana; species Iguana delicatissima. Next base: position 106,641 of record CAOKZL010003062.1, read on the forward strand.
TTGGTCAGTGCTACACAAAAACAAGTGCAAGTGTTTGAGAAAGAGCTGGGGAAAAGGTTTCAGGTGAAAAACCTAGGCCCAGTACAGAGCTTTCTTGGAATTGAAGTACAGAGAACTGAAAAAGGTATTCTGCTGTGTCAGAAACAAAAGATTGTAAAATTGTTAGAATTGTGTCAAATGTCTGACTGCAAACCGGTACAAACTCCAATGGTGCCAGGTTTTTTGAAAAATACCTGTGAGGAATTATTTCCTGATATACACCTATATCAGTCTGTCATTGGGAGCCTTTTGTACTTAGCTGGTACTAGCCGGCCTGATATTGCTTTAAGTGTCAACATTCTGGGCAGAGCGTGTGCTAAGCCAACCCAGTATCATTGGCAGGGTGTGAAAAGGGTACTCAGGTACCTAAAGGGTTCCCTTGATTATTGCCTAAGCATTTGTCCTGATCAGATGCCAAACCTTGTCTGTTCATCAGACAGTGATTTCGCTGAGGATACTGTGGACCGCAAAAGCACAACTGGTTTTCTTGTCAAATTCAGTGATGTAGCAATCGACTGGAAGGCTAAAAAACAGTCTTGTCTTGCTTTATCAACTGCAGAGGCAGAGTTTGTGAGCCTATCTGCGCTCTGTACTGAGTTGGTTTGGTTCTTGCAGTTGCTACAAGACCTGCATGTGTCTGCGCCATTGCCAATACAAATATGTTGTGATTCACAAGCCTGCATTCAAATGGCAGTGTCTGACCGGGTGTCTTCACGATCAAAACACATTGACATCAAATTTCACAATGTGAAACAATATGTACAAGAAGGAAAAGTGTCCCTTACCTATGTGTCTTCAGAAGAAAACGTGGCTGATGTGTTTACCAAGCCACTTCCTGCTAATGCATTTAGTCAGCACGTTAGCAAACTGGGGTTGATGGAGTCTCCAAAGCAAGGTAGCTGAAAATATTTCGCAAGGAGTAGGGGAGTGTCACAGGTTGAGAAGCATGATGGGACCTGTTGTTACTCCTGGCTTCATATTTTCCCACCACTAGAGGGTGAGAACGCAAAGCTGCTTGTAGTTGTTTAGTCTAGCTTTCTGTGAATGCTTCCCATGTGAAACCTAAACGTATTCAAGGTCTTCTGCTGCCAGTAGCCGCAACATTGTTATGGTTAAGGGAACGCCTTGTTATTGAATATGTATACTTAAAAACACGGCTTTTGAACAGGCTGTGCCTTTTTCCTGTTGCCGTTCCTTTCTGCTCTGGACGAGGAGATGGCTCGCTGCGCTGTAACTTAATAGTCTGCTACTTGATCTATTGCCCGCAATAAAGACTGTTAGCCTGCTGCCTCGTGTTGGCTGTGATGTTTTTCCTATTGATGGTAATGCCCCTGGCGGGTTTTTCAACACTACGTATGACATATCCCTGGGTTATAGAGTCATAGAATCATAGAGTTAGAGGAGACCACAGGGGCCATGCAGGAACCCACATCAAAGCACTCATGACAGATGACCATCCAGCCTTTGCTTAAAAACCTCCAAACAAGGAGACTCCATCACACTCCGAGGCAGCATATTCCACTGCTGGACAGCTCTGACTGTCAAGAAATTCTTCCTGAGGTTCAGGTGGAATATCCTTTCCTGCAGCTTGAATCCATTGCTCCTTGTCCTAGTCTCTGAAGCAGTGGGTTTGATAAAGCAAAAGTAAGAGAAGTCTGCACACCTAATGAAGAAATAAGCATATGCACCAAAATCCAGGATCTGGACTATCAGAGTGACTAGACAAGACTTGCAAGGTGATAAAAAGTTCCTAGGGAATGAACAACTTGTTATATTGATTTCTTATCTCCAGCTGAGGATTTATATTTCTCCAGTCCTGGCTATACTTGAAAACTTTATTATATTTATATATTTATATATTGAACTTCACAGATTTCTTTGTAAATTTGATAGAAACTTGATTTTTTTTCTTTTTGAAAAGAAAATGAAAATCAAATATGAGAAAAAGCAACTCTAAACAATTCACTCATCTATGCTAAGGGCTTTATATGTTCAGTTCTGAAAAGTCTGGCTTTGAATCCACGTGTTTTCAAGCATGTTTTTTTATTGCTTGTTTTTTTATTGCATGTTTTTTTTATTGGTTGTCACCTGCCCCCTCAACAGGCTCCTTATCATTCAAAATGATGGGATAGGGAGGTACAGTGTGATCTTCTCTGTGCTGGAAATAGCTGAAGCTGTTGAATTTGGGCAATGAAGAAAATTTTGTGTGGATTTTTCTTCACTCAGACACATCATAAGTTTCAAAAATGCATGGATTTCTGAGTGAATATAGTTCTTTGTCCTGTTGCTAGTCTCAGGAGCCATGAAATAGCTATATCTGTGTTGAAATGTTAACCCAAACAGATTTCTTTTGTACTTCTCTTCATGAGGAGTAGCCCTTCTTTTTTCAGGCTTAACCTAAAAAGTTACAGCACAAGAAGACAGTTTCTTTTTATGGTAAATGAAGGTTGGACATATGTTCCTTCAAGCTGTGTGTTTAGCTTATGTGTATTCTTAAGCTCATTTTTGTTTTTTTTAAATAATCACCATCACTGTAACAAATGCTCCAACTTTTATTCATTTGACAGTGTTGTATATTTAGCAAATAAGCCCTTAATTATGCAGTACCATCATAAATTACTGACTAAATAGGTTAGATTTGTTTGTACTTAATAGCAAAGGTGAAATGTGACCCCTGACTCCAAAGCTCCTGTGACAGCCTACGTATTTCCTATGTATAGATTCAGCATTTAAGATGCAGGAACTTTCTTTAAGCAGGCAGTTGTGGTTTCCATTCATTTTTCAGGGGCTTTCCTGAGTTTGGTAGCAGCAGCATTTCCTTCTCTTGCTTCATCTTCCTTTTAACCAGAGGTGAGCAATCTGCAGCCTTTCCAGATATTGCCCATTAGGTCTAGTCAGCATGACCAACAGTAAAACAAGCTGGGGACTTCTGAAGAGCTGTACTTTGTCTGTTCCAATATAAAAGCATGTTTGCTGCCACTAAACACAGAAGCTGCCATTTCTCTCCCATAGTTGGTCTAATGAAGCATTCATTAAGCATGTATGTATTCCACATGCAAGGAGGGGAAGATACTGGCCCTCTACCCTCTGTCACTGGTTTTCTCACATGAAAGTGGTGTGCCTGAAAAGGATCATTTATTTTAACAGTGGAAGCCCTCCAGGTTTTTTCATAAGCAAAATATGAGCTACCATGTTCACCTTTTTGTGTGAGGCATACACACACGTACACAATAGCTGAACAGGGCTAATCCCCCCTTGTAATGATATTGTGTCATAACAGAGTGTTAGGAGAGACTGTTATGGCATCGTGCACCCCCTAAGATTGGCGTGGTTTATTTTGCAAGTAATATTAGTTTGGCACTACATTAATTGGCATTGATATAAATGATACCTGAGATGGTGGAAATGTCACACTGAAGAGCCAAATTACTGACTTTAAACATGAGATAGTAAGGCAGATCAGCTGCATCCACCTCTTAGGCAACAGACCCAGTTGTTTTCAGGATAATAGCGCAGCTGCTCTGAAAACAAGTGGTATAAAACACTGACCCTCTCTCAGCCAAACTGGGGAAGTTCCTGCCAAATTGTGATTGTTTCAACCCTGGTGTCCTGTACACCTGGACACTTCCCTATTGTCTCCTCAGCTCTCTACAATACTCAGCTGTTATGACAACCATTATCCTTTGTCATCTAAACACAAAGACCATTAGCTCCGTCTGGACTTCGCTATTTGTGTTGCGACTCCCCTTGGCCACTTATCTCAGAGTTTGAATCACAGTCATACCCACAAGTATAAGAACCCCTGACTTCAACCTGCCAGTGCAGTCTTTCAGCATTCCGAACACCACTTTGTTCGTCTGATTCCGGAATAAGAACTGTCCTTAGATTCTTTCCAAAGCTACGTTGCTGCTTTCCACCCTTCTCTCTGGACTGGTAAATATTGGCTGAATCTTTCAGTGCCCTCTGTCACTGAAGGATTCAGCAATTTCTTCCCTTTCCTTTGGTTAGTCCTTGTGCAAATGTGTGAGTGTTTGAGCTTTTGCGTGCTTCTGTGAATCTCATCAATAAAACACATTTTTAGTTTACATTTTACTCTCCAGCTGATTCTTTCCTGCATGACCCAGTGAACATTGGTAGGAAAGATCTCATTAAGTTACCTCCCTCACTTGCAGGCCTCCCATTTTTGAGCTAATTATTCCCTACTTTCAAATGGAGGTACTGGCATCACAGATTGGCTCTCGTGGCACCCATGACTTGGAGTAACAAGATCTAGCAATGATGGAACATAGAATCAGCTCAAGGAACTAAATTCACCATGAAATAAGAGAGGCTTAGGATGATGGGACTTAGAATCAATCAAGAGAACTTAGTATCTCTTTCTGTCTCTGTTTCTAAAGACTGCAAGCCTGCCTGTCTGATCAACATTTGTTTAACAAAACATGCTGTATATCCTGCTATCTGGTGCCTAAGCTTTCAGGCTTAATGGCCCTGTGATTTGCAGCACCTTGGCCTGGCCTGGGAAGGAGACACAACAAAAGGAAAAACTGTGAGAAAGGAATGCAAGGTATAAGATAACAGAGAAGGACAAATGCCAGACCTAGAAAGATGTGTGCCAGGACTAGGAAGACAAGCCTAAAACCTTTCAACTTTAAAGTAGATAGCAGAGGAGTGCAAATTGCCTCAACTATTATGGGATGTTGGATACATGACTGGCTTAGTACACATGCCCATCAACTCCTGATGGCCATTAGATTTATGCGGAAGTGATGCAATTTTGATGCTTTCTCATTAGCGCGCAGAAATGTACAAAAGATAGTGCCTTTTTTTTGTTTGTCATGCCTGCTTTATGGAGATCTCATTTTGCTGCAGCAAAGTTACTTCTGGACCTCCACCCTAGTGTGTGGTTTTTGACTGGTCACATGACAGGACAGGTTTCAATAGCATTGCTTGAGCAGTGAAGGTGGTAGGTGCCAGGAACTAATAATTATGACAGTGGCAAACAAACATCTAATACGGACATGGGAAAAGTGAGGCCCGTGGGCTGTAAATACCCCCTGCTCCACCTTTACAGATCCCAATCCCTCTCCCAGCAATCCCCCCAGGGTACCCCAACCCACTCAAATTATTTTGGCAGCAATTTTCAGGCAGAAATGGCCTGAAAGTTATGTCCAAACATGTAAAAATACACAAAAAGAACCCTCACAGTCCTCCAGAACCCCTCAGCCCCCCTCATACATTTTTTGCCTTCTGGCCTGGCCAAAACCTCAGCCAGAAGTAACCCAGTATCACTTGTCGTCATTATATTGACTGACATATGGAGGAAAAAAGAAGGGAAAAATCCTCTTGGGGGTTGTGGCTTGCAGGGGATTGGGAGGAAACTGGCCTTCAGACCTCACACAGTTACCTACCCTCATTTATACAAATATAAGAAAGTCCCTGCTAGATTAGGTCAAAGATCTATCTGGATCAACACCCCATTTCTGACAGTGGCTTTAATGGATACTACTAGAACATCCACAACAAGAACTGAATGCAACCATATGTCAATGCCATTATTGTTCCTCAGTAACTGGTAATCCAAAGAGAAAGAGAAATGAAAGATGTTACTGCCGCTATGTAAGAGCCCACCTCTAAAACTAATACAGACCTCCTTCCTATCCTTGCTCCCTCCATCATATATCTACATTGGCTCCAAATTGGATATCCAATTTAGATGGTCTTTTTTTATTGATTAAAAAAAAAGCAATGAAAAAATATCCCTCTGTTCAGTTTCAACATGTCATACATAATTTTAGATAGTCTGATAACATTCACCTCAGTTGTTCAGAGTAAAAATAGACACCAAACACTCGCTTTCTTCATAGGAAAGGTGCCCCAATCCAACCCCATTATCATTTCAGCTTGCCCTCTTTTGGTACCATTTTCAGCTCTGTATGAGGCTGTTTTTGAGATGGGGCTTATTAAGAGTAAAAGGAATAACTTAAGAGAGCAGAACACTCTCTTAAAAGTACGGTATCATGGAGGGCTGCACTACATTTTAAAGATCTTTTATGTGCCCTTTTAAAAAAACTTTTTGGCTTATTTAGTTAGGCCTGGGAATAATAGGCACTCACACTGGCCACAGAAACTGTAAGCCTACATTCTTTACTGCCAACTAAAAGATGTTAGATTCCTTTCTGTAAATAGTTAATCTGCCTGTCAGTGCTGAAGAGAATGGGGAAAAAAATGTACCATTAGTATGGTCAAAGCATGTTGCTTTCAGCAATTACAGGGGTGTTCACATGTTACGTTGTACATACGTTCACTGTGACACCACCTCTCCCACTGTGGGGCAGGAGCCAGTCTTGGCTTGGGGTTCCTTATCACTTTGAGCACTTCAGGGCAATCAGATGGGAGCAGAAGTCTTTTATTCTTTGTTTGTACAATGTTAACTACAACAATTCAAGGTTTCCTTGCCTCGGGCAGGGGTTAGAGCAGGGCTTTCCAAATGGTGTGGGATGATACATTAGTGTGTCACCTGAAGTGTGCCAGTGTGTCACCTACAATCTTGGAAATGTATGTTATTGTTTGTAAATCATATATTTTTAAAAATATATGAAAGGTTTTAATGAGATATGTTGTATCCCCATACATTTTGTTATTACAATTTATATATGTGTCTGTATCTCTTATAAGGTGTTAATTTAACCTCTGGTTTGCTAGTAAAACTGAATAACTGTGTCACAAAATGATGCATGTCTAAAAAGTGTGTCACCAACATGAAAAGTTTGGAAAGTTCTGGGTTACAGCATAACCACAAACCAAAGCATTTCCACACTGGGAATCAACAAAAAAGTAGAAGACACAATTTCATATGGAAACAACTGGCTCTGCCAAGTTCTCTGACCTCTTCCTGAGTTACAGAAAGTTTTCTCCGACTTTCCTGTTGAAAATTTTTATTTCCTCTATATCCTCAACTACAAGACCATCTAGCCGTTCTTCTTTGGCTGTGCTCACCTGTTCTGATCCCCACTGATCTATCTTGAACTTCCATCCACTTCCCTTGCCTCCTCTTGTTGTAATGGCCATTTCCACACTACATTGTTATAGTACTTTATTCCACTTTCAACATCCTGTGGAATTCTGGGGTTTGTTGTTTAGAGAGGGGCATTTAGAATTCTCAGCCGAGAGCTCTTTGGCCTCAGTAAACTACAAACCCCAGAATTCCACAGGATGCTAAAAATGGAATAATGGCACTATAACAGGGTAGTGTGGGAACAGCCTGTTTTTCCAGCTGTCCTCTGTGTATATTCTTCTCCCTCATCATTTTTTCAATGGTCTTGGCTTTCCACCTTTCTTTCTGCCTCTACCTCATTCCAGACACCTTCTATGCATCAGGCTTCACCATCACACTCCTTCCCATTCTCATCCTCCATCCCCTCTGCTCTGAAACTAGCCACCTCCAACTCTCTCTTCTGTTCTCCACACTCCTCTCAATTCTGTCCTTGTCCTTCCTTTCCTTTTTTCTTTTCCACATCCACTCCTTCCTTGTTTCCTTCTCCTTCAGCTTACTATTTCCACCTGTCCCTTTTCTCTTCCTGTTTCCTTGTCGTTTGTCTTGCTTCCATCCCTGACATCCTCTTCATTCTGTCGCGCACCTTTTCTTCCACACTTCTCTCTCCCTCTCTGTGCCTTTTCAATTTCTCTCTGCTCTCTCTTGCTCTACCCTCTGCCATTTCAGGAACTGCTTTGGCTTTGTGTTCTTCCTCCTAGTTCACCCCTTCAAACTGTGTGGACCAGATCTCCTCTGGTGAGGGAATTAGACCAGCATCTTTTGGGGCAAGGTAAGTCAGGGAGTGCAAGACTAGTGGTGACAGGCACCCTTGTCTCACCACATCCCCACTATCTGTACACATGTGTGTGAGAATATATATGCCTATGTTCATTCATGATCTTTACCTAGGTAAATGAGTCCTTTTAAATCCAGAGAACAAATTAAAAATACACTTGTATTTCAGTAGAATGAATACATGTACGCTTGTGTGAATACATAAGTGCATATTCAGTTTTTGAAAGATGGAAAAGTAGAGGCAATTGTAAGGCACAGCAGAAGATTTGAGAGAGTAAAGAGACTGAAGACCACACCAAGAGTGTGTGAAGAAAGAGAACCAGCTGAAGAAGGCAGTGAAGGACAGAACTGTATCTAAAATCTCCAACAAAGCCTTCATCTAGCAGCAGCTTTGAGGCCTCAGAGTGACAAGATGAGACCTAGACCTGCATTCCAGCCCAGGGTTTTACAGAATGAGACAGACTTGAAACCCAGAGTGAATATCTGATTTATCAGGCTGCATTCTGTATTGTTTTGTTTTACTTAAAGATTGAAATTGTACAATCATCTGAATTCGAAGACATAACTGTGTTAGTCTGGATCAGTGTGCAAAGGGATCTGGAAGCACCTTTGAGGCTAACCAAAAAGAAGTTAGAAGCAGAAGCTTTCATAGGCTTAAGTCTACTTCATCAGATGCACGGAGTGAAGTGCATAGGAGCAGACCTTTATGAGCAGGCTGTATGTATGAATAGCAGTGCAAAAGTTGTGGTATGGTGATAAAGTGACAAGTTCAGTTTAACTATATTCATTGAGGGACAAAGGCAGGAAGAAAGATGTTGCTTAAAGCCAAGGTGGAAAGAATCATTGTAATATAGTGTGGTGTTGGCTAGGAATCAGAAGGGAGATATGATGTAACTAGGCTAGATAGCCCTCATAAGCCTGGTGTCTTATCTATATGGGTAGTGTGTGAGGAAACAATTGTCTCTGTTTAACCCACTGTCAATGAACTGGAATTTGTGAATATATTCCAATTCTGCTGGGTTTTTTTTCCCAATCTTCCTTTCTAGTTTTTTGTTTTGTTTTGCTGTTGTTCACAGCCTGCTGTTCTGAGGTTTGAGACAGAAAGCCCATAACGATTGAGGTGTTCTACAACTGGTTTTTGTGTATTCACGTTCCTCATGTTTTCTGTTACAGTAACAATCATAATATCAACACACAAATGAAAGTACCTCTAATACTGTGGGCACAACAACCACTTGCTCATCCTCTAATGTGATATATGCCACCTTCTGTCAACACTCAGCACTTTATATTGGGCACAACACTCAACACTCTACATTGGGCAAACAGGCCAGTCTCTGCACCAGAGATTAAAGGGACATAAATCAGATATTAGGACTCGAAACACTCCAGTTCTTCTATTCAGATTGCTGTAGAATCTACTCAAAGGAGAGCCAACTTTTTCAGCTTTACCTATAGCTCAAGTATAGTATGTCCCTCTCCCGGAAGCCTGATAGAAAGAGAGGAGTGGGTCAGAGGTGACAGAAAAAAAGGGTTGGGGGATGCTTATCCTGGCTGCGAGTGGGGGGCGGAATTTGACTGCAGAAAACAACTTTCCTTATACATTCCATCTTTGGTATTTTGCATCACTATAATCTGTATGTTATATTACTCAGCAATCACCAGAGGCTGGTACTTCCAGGAACGGATGAAGCAATCAGTTCCTGGTTATATCACTTTCACATGTGTGCACTCATAAATCTGTTCTATATCAGTCTTGCATTAATCTCTGTATTTAAAAAGAACTGCATGAAAATTTTCACTTAAATTTGTACTTAAATAAGGGGGGATCACATTTCTTCTAGCTACTATTTTAGAAGACATGGCTAAAATTTGGTTAAAATGGTGGGCTTTTTGTGTATGTGTGTATGTTTTTTTAATGCCACTTTCCCTTTCCCCCTCCTGTGATAACTGCCATGCACATTTCTAAGGGATTAAGTCACAGTGAGTGGGCCTGGCAGCTTCAGTTCCATGCACATTTCTTGAAAGTAAGTTCTCCTGAACAAAGCAAAACTTAAATCCTGAGTAAATGTGCTTAGATCTAGAATGAAAATATCAAGTGTCTACAAAAGAAGATTGTTTCCCTTCTAATTTCCCTCTGCGGTTATCCTGCAGTTTATAAAAGGTTCAGCATAATGCTGTGTCACCCTTTTGGTACATAAAAACATGTGTTCATTATGTTCTGGGCTTCCAGCCTAAACTTTAAAGTATTAAGAAAGAATACAAAGAGTTTTCTTAAAAGATACCTACGGCTCTGTTCTTACAAGGACAAATCCATTGCCAAAGCTCAGAAGGTATTCATCGTGGCTAAGACCATTCGGTTTGGGTACAGCTGCATGGTATCTTGGTAGTGTCGCTGTTGCTGCTGTAACAGCAGAGAACCCCAGCCCTCCCTCCATTTTCTGTTTATTAGCAGGTAAAATAGAAAGGGCAGGACAAGAACTGTGACACACACTTATACTTTACACATGGAGCAAATGCACTAGCTAAAGGTAACTAGAGCACAGAAAAAAGCAAACTCTATAAGCGTTGAAGAAATGGGCAAACAAGAGAGAAAGCTGGACAAATAGCAAAGTGCTTCTTATTGCAGTTGAGAAATGTTGGGCATCAAGAAGCACCCCTTCCTTTGGAGTGAGATTAGTCATCGGCTTTTTGAACCAGCTTGCCCAGTAGAGGCTGCAGGAACAAACAGGTAGTGTCAGTTCCTCCTCTCTGTTATGTCAGATTTACATGTTCACCAGCCTCTCCCTGTACGTGTGCGTGCACACACACACACACGTGTGCAAAGTTGCCAACTAACTGTTGCCCTGAACACAGTGTCATGGTGCTCATTGGTAAGGCAAAAAGGGAGCACTTAAACCTATTTCTTTCCATCTTATTTCCCACTATAGGCCTCCACTGTAGACATGTCATCTTCTTGCCCAGTTTGCACTGACACTGAAAGTAGTCCTGACTACGTTGTGAGGAAAATAAGTGGGTAGGTGAGGATTTGGAGCAGTGTCAATACAGCGAGGGAAGGGATAAGCATTGCTTTTTTCTGATGATCCTTTCCTGGGAGGACCTCTCTTTCTCAACTAGTGGTTCTGTGTCATAGCTGATTGGCAAAGGTATGTTTCATGAATCTCTGTTTCTGAATGCAACCTGCAGGTCCTTCCTCTGTGTTTAGACACTTCCCTCCCATCTAACTGATCTGATATTGAGGCACAGAAGGAAAGCAAGCAAGCAAACAAACATTTTCCCCAACTTCTCCCTTACCACTACCATGAAAACCAGCCCCTGTGTACATTGTTTGCCCTCTTAGCATGACAAAGTGATCAGCAGAAATATACTGTGCATTTTTAATTGATCATGGGAAACGTTTAGGGTTTGCTGCCCTCAGGGGAGACATAACTTTATTGATTAAATCTGAGCCAGATTGGCATGGGGATACAGTGAGAGATCAGGCAACCTTCGTATCAGCATATCAGGCAACCACTCCACTAGCTCACTCACTGGATGAAACCCAGGAATCACAGACCTGATATCCAACAAGGACACAATTCACTATGTGATCCCCCTGCCATCTGGGATGAGATAGGCCACATCACAAGGCTGGGCAAACCCCTAAGAGCCTCAACTCCAACATTAACAACCTCCCCCCACAGTTAATCAATGGTGATGTGTAAATGGGCCCCATTCCCTGCAATGCTCCCATCCCCATGCCAAACCCTGCCAAAGTTGTGACACATTGCCACCGATGACACTCTTGCATCAAGAAAGCCAACATAATTCTTGGTTGTATCAATAGGAGTATGGTGTCTAGATCAGGGGAGGTAATGGTACCACTCTATTCTGCTTTGGTTAGATCTCATCTGAAATATTGTGTCCAGTTCTGGGCACCTCAATTCAAGAAGGATATCGAAAAGCTGGAATGTGTCCAGAGGACGGCAACCAAAATGGGGAAGGTCCTGGAAGCCATGCCCTGTGAGGAATGGCCTAGGTTGCTGAGTATGTTTAGTCTGCAGAAGAGAAGGTTAAGAGGGGACATGATAACCATGTTTAAATATTTCAAGGGATGTCATGTAGAGGAGGGAGTGGGCTTGTTTTCTGCTGCTCCAGAGACTAGGACAAGGAGCAACAGATTCAAGCTGCAGGAAAGGAGATTCCACTTGAACCTCAGGAAGAACTTCCTGACAGTCAGAGCTGTCCAGCAGTGGAATATGCTGCCTCAGAGTGTGGTGGAGTCTCCTTCTTTGGAGGTTTTTAGGCAGAGGCTGGATGGCCATCTGTTGGGAATGCTTTGATGGGTGTTCCTATATAGCAGGGGGCTGGACTGGATGGCCCTTGTGGTCTCTTCCAACTCTATGATTCTATGAAATTACAGCATTGAGGAGTGGAGGATAAGTAAGCTACTCTGATTTTGAATGAGTAAGCCAATTTTCATTTAAGAGCTTTATGCTGAATAGATGGACCAGACTGAAGCTTTAGAAAGCCCAGTCAGCCTGCTCAGATCTGCCCCCAAACAGCTGGCTGATCTCATTGTGGGCTCCTTATTCTGCAGGAGCCCAGAAAAATGCACAATTCCCAGGAAGAAGGCAATTGTGCATCATGCCACTATCATACCCAGCCATACTTTTCATTCCTGCCATCCAGGAATAAATGTGAGGATCAGCTAACTCTGGGCATGAGGGATTCCTGCTTCAGTAATGGCACATTCATCATCTATAATTTACTCCACTAGCTAGCATATTCCATCATGCTAAAGAAAGAATGCAAATATCTGTAAAAATTAACTAAAAAATGAAATAAATAAAAAAAGCTAACATAGATAGGGCCAGGAGAAAAATGTTGATAGCTCTTAAGTTAAAGGAATAAACGACTTTTGCCATATAAACTCTAATATCCAGTTCCTCATTGGTCTGAGATGCCAACTCTGAGCAACAAAATTGTAGCTTGGAAAGCAGAGGTGCTGCTTTAGCCTAAGTCTAAGTCTACAGGATACTTTGTGGCCAGAGCTTACCTTTCCTCATAATTAGAGGGGGAAACCCTCCTGTTCTGGTGGTCAAAGAATTATGGCAAAAGCATACTTAATCTAGTTCCCATTGTAGAATGCTGTATTTTTCTGACAAAGGCTCAGACTGGAGGCTACCTTTTCTAGAGAAACTTCCAAATGATCAAAACCCCTAAACAAATGACACTGAAAAATCGGGAGAATCTTATTCATTTGTAGCCAGGGGTTTAATTCAACCAAACTTATATGGATCAAATGATGCGGCACAGACAAAGAGGCTAACTGATGTAGCAGAAGCAAAGTTGCAGAGGGAGCAGAGATAAAGATATAGATAGCTTCAGTGAGATGAGGGCCAAAAAGAGAGTGGCTGAAGAATTGGGGGAGGGATTATGGAGTCTGTTATGGAGCAGTTGGTTTTCAAGTCAGCAGCCTGGGAAAAACTGGGGTAGAGGTACAGTACTGGCTATCAGAAGGGCAAAGAAGAAAATAGTATGAGGGGGAAATGAATGCAGAGTCTCTGGACAGGAGAAATCTGAAAGACTGGATTGATGAGAAAGGTGTGAACAGGGACAATAGTTTTGGATGATAGATGGCACAAGTGAAACTGCCATACACTGAGTTAGACCATTGCTCCATCTAGCTCAGAACTGTCTACTTTGACTGGCATAAAGTCTCCAGGGTTTCAAACTGGGGTGTTTTCCATTCCTGTCTTAAAATAAGAGAGAGCGAGTATCTGGGACCTTATATGTGCAAAGCAAGTGTACTGCTGAGTTCTTCACTTTGAGGTCTGTGAGGTATGGTGGCACTGAACCACACATATTTGAACTGAATAAATCAGTCATCTCAGTTGTTGCTCTCTCTCTCTCTCTTTCTCTCACTCCCACACACACATATACACATATTGCTATAATTACAAATATTTCTACTGCTAGATGAGCAGCAACTTTCTATTTGTTAATACTGAGCCTTCTACCATTTCCTGTAGTATTTGCTGCTCTAATCTCCGCAGATTCTTTTGCAGTTTGGGTCATGTGCCCTTCACTGTCCCCATGCTTCTGGTCTCAGCAGAAAATTTCCACTGTGTTTGAATTTACTTTAAAGGAGCACCTGACAAAGGAACATGTTGGTAGAGATTCACTGAGTGCTCCCCCACACCAATTTGTAGAACTGGAAAAGAACAAAAGAGCTGTTGGAGACCCAAAGATTATGCAGGGATAACAATACCAGTGTCATAATTTCCAACCCAGAGAAATAGAAGTGATATAGGAGGTAGCTGCAGATGGGCTGTGGAACACCAGAATGCCAGCGCTGCCCTAGGAGAGCTAGCCAGGTGTCCGTACTTACTGTTTCTTTGAAACTGAACTTCATTGAGGGCCCTTTGCACCTTTACTGAAAGCAGTGGAAGCTTTAGTCTTTTGATCATATGTAACAGTTAAGTAACTCCTGGGTTTCAGCTACTGTGCGCTCAGCATGCATTCGTAGACTCCCACCCCTTATTTTCTATGCTGTTCCCTGTGGGCCTATTGTTATGCATTGAAATCACTTTTAGAATATGATTTCCAAAGGCAGTTTCCTTGTCTGTTCCGAAGGAAATGAGCTTTCCCAGTGCAAGGAGCTCTCATGTTTGCTATTTTCTCACCCAGAACATGAAGCAGTCTATATTTACTGGAAGCGGCATTCAACTAGCTATCTATAATATTTGGAAACAATGGAATCCAGACTTATGTCCAACAGTAAAGATGCTTCATTTCATTAGAAGTGCTGTGATTACTTAGCTTAACAGTTAATGAGATTTAAAAATAGGCATTTTGAAACACTTTGTTCTAATCCCTTCAGGTGTGAATTAAAAACTAATCAGGGAGAAGTTGTTGCCAAGTTTCCAATCGCTGGCAGGAGATGCGAGGGGAAATAAGACACCTGGATTTTGTTTGCAGCTCAATCTGCTCCTTCAGAAATGCCTCGTATGTTGTGAGAAAAAGAAGTGACTTGAAATTACAGACAGATCCATTTGCACTAAAATTACTCACAGGCGCAGCTTAGTCATATCAGACAGTTGCTCAAACTGGACAGTGACTCATAAGGATGGCAATCTTTTATCAAGCAAGGTGTTATTCCCTGGAGCAATCTGAGCTTCTGTAGACAGGAGAGCCATTGCTTCAGTCCCAAAGGAGGAGGAGAAGGAGGTCAGATACCTTGAATTTTGTCCGTTTGTCTGCTGGCTATGATCTCTTTATAAGGATACCATACTTTCAGTGGTTGTATTATTTTGAACCTGTTATTAATGTTATTTACATCCCATTTCTTCCATAAAGCCTGTACTCAAGGCAGTTTTACTATCTAAAAAAGAAATAAGTAGAACTAAATGTTCTATTGTATTACACAATATTTAAATATATTTTGTTTTATACAAGGATGAAGGGTGTTTGATAAATATATTAGTAACATGAGCAACAATGACCAAAATCAGGTAGTAATAGCACCATCAACAACAAAAATTAATGTTAAAGTTAAAGCAAAACAAAAATATAAAATATAAATAAAATAAAATAAATAAAAATCTATGGTAGGTATGGTCAGGGGAAAGATGTTGGTGGCTCTTAAGTTAAAGAAAGAGAGTGATTTTGCCGTATAAACTCTAATATCCAGTTGCTCATTGGTTTGAGATGCCAACTCTGAGCAACAAAATTATAACTTTGAAAGAAGAGGTGCAGCTTTAGCCTAAATCTACAGTGGGCCCTACAGTGAGCCCTGGCTTGTGGCCAGGGCTTACCTTACCCCATAGTTAGAGGGGGAACCCTCCTGTTCTGGTAGCCAAACAAAAGCATGCTTAGCCTAATTCATGTTTAAAAGCTGTATCTTTCTCAAAAAGCCTCAGACTGGAGGCTACCTTGCCAAGAGAAACTTTCAAATTGTCAAAACTCATAAATAAAAGACACTATAAAATCTTCATTTTAGAAATCCCTCCTTCTTGTCTGATTCAGTCTTCAGCAATGTCTTTATTGAAATGCCATGAAATGCCAAAACATGTCTGCACAGTACTATTGAATTTCCAGTGATGTAGAATCAAGTCGATTGACTCAGACTCAAGTCAGACTTAAGTTGCTTCAGTGACTTGACTTGGACTCAACTTGGCAATAAATGATTAACTGACTTGACTCAAGACTTGTATATTTTTAGTAACTTAACACAGTCATCCAGAAACCTTACAAATTTGAATGCTTCCAACTCTTTTTGTCTACTGGTCACACGGCAATCTGTCTCAAGTCCAAAGTGTGGGTGCATTTCTCAGAGGGGGAAACCAAACAGGTTAGGCAATGGGCTTAAGGTCAGCTTGAGGTCTGCTCAGCAGCCTGTCCCTACTGACTGAATTTTTATATTTGTTATTTTATCTTTCTTGTTTACCATGTATTTTACTTCTTATATGAAACTCACTATTTATTAAGTTTAAGTTTATATGTTTTAATTATTTTAGTTAATTTTATATGAGTTGAGTCCATTTGTGTATGTAATTTCTGTATCTGTATTTTTGTATTATGTATTATATTTTTTATTGTTGATTTGGTCAGTTGACTAATCAATAAACGATGATGATGATGATGATGATGATGATGATACTGCATATTGGAGAAGCCTTCTAAAACTTTTCCTAAGAGCAGAAGATAAGACTTGGCTCTAGAGTGCAAGGTGTATTCCTCAGAAGGGAACAGCAAATGTGTTAGGCAACAGGCTTGAAGAGGAAGGATCCTTCCTTCTAAAGCTTCTGAACCTTCAGTAATGGGGAGTAAGAAGGCTCCTATTCCCTACTTATGAAAAATCCTCCAGCTTCAGAAATGAGAAATAAGAAGGATCCTATTCCTCACTTTTGAAGCTGCAGACTCTTTTATGTCCATTGGCACAAAAGGCTCCAGCTTTGGGAAGAGGGAGTAAGAAGGATCCTACTCCCTACTTCCAAAGCTGCAGATAGCAAAATCGCAAATGTGGAGGGCCAATTCTGCTTAAATTGTTAAAACTGACTTTGGCTGTGTCTAGAAATTCTGGAATATAGGTTAGGGTATAAAGTTGGCTTCCAGGCTGGAGAGTTAACTTGAGACTTGGCTTGAAATTATCTTCAAGGACATGAGACTTGAAGGTAGAGATTTGAGACTTCACTTGAGACTTGGAGTAAAAGACTTAAATAATTCACTGTGAATTTCCAATTAATTTTCATCTGCAGGGTAAAAGGAACCTAGGAAACTGTCTTAAACCAATAGGTCCATGTAGCCAAATATTGTCTATCATGAGTGGCAAAATCTCTTCTTGAAAGACTTCTTTTCTAGTGCTACCAGGAGAGATTCAACATGAAATCTTTTGCATGGAACCTATGTGCTTTTCTACTAAAGGTACAATCCCTTGGGAGTCCCAAGAACAACCTCAGGACCTGAGGAAAGCATTCAAACAATCCACACAGGGAGGTGGTGTTTGAACAAAGATATCTTTGTCTCAAGTCAGTCAAGACTTCAAAGACATCCCCAGCTTGGAAAAAAAATAGCAGAGAGTGGCATGATATGGTCTGTCCTGTTTGCCACCAATTATAATTTGGCAGTGGCATTCTGAACCAAATGAAGTGTCCAGACAACCTTCAGGAACAGCCTGACACGGAGATAATTACAATCACCCAAGCGGGAGAAGAAATTCTGCCTGCCATCCTATAGTGTACCAGTGGAATACCTACTATACTCTTGAATTCTGATACAAAGACACTTGTCTTGGGGAAGAACAGGCTGAGTCATGTTTTTCTTTGTCAACCAAGGTATGCCTGCTCTTATTTTCAAAACTCTAGTTTTAGGGCCAAACTAAATAAGGAACTAAATGTATCAGCAGGAAGCTACTTTATTAAAATACATCATTAATAGACATTATCTTTGTAGGAGAATACATCTGGAGGATGTGTATGGGTTCTAATATCTTCCTTCAGCACGGCATTCCAAATAGTACTTTCCACAAGCAACTGCCATTACTTAAGGAAAGGAGTCTCCCAATGGGACAAAAAGGATGTATCTTCAAGTGACAAGTTTGTAACCACATCTTAGCAGGTCTGGCTTAAGACACTTGAGGCGTAAGACAAGCTGGTTTGCCCATGTCAAAAAGGCAAGTAAACTAGAACGTAGTAAACTGTTGTTTTTGTTGCTGTTGTTGTAGTTGTTGTGTGTCTTCAAGTCATTTCTGACTTATGTTGACCCTAAGGTGAATATACCACAGAATTTGCTGGGGATGGGAGTCCCTGATGCACCCAAGGTCACTCAGTGAGTTTCCGTGGCTGAACAGGGAATCAAAACTTGGTCTCCAGGGTTGTAATCCAATGCTCAAACCGCTACACCATACTGGGTCTCTAGTACAGAGGCCTTTGTTGGCTGATCCCAGTTGCACTGAAGGATGCCATCCCTCATATTTATTCAAGTAAACTTCGAGGCAACAGAGGCCTTTGTCCCCCACCCTAGCAGCATGGTCAGGGGCTTGAAACCTGGGGCACTTGTCTTCTTCCACCTAGGAGTAGTGCTAGCCTTGACACCTGCTGAATGACATTCAAATTCTTTGTCAGCATCCTCCTAACAGATCATATATGTGCTTAACTTCTTCCACTCTATGTTTTACAAAAGCATAAGAATTTACATTATTTCTTTCTATGGAAATATAAGTTCAGGTTATTGTTACTATCTGGCCTTTATGAATGTTATAATCCACTACGCGGAGTGTCTGCTGCTTATTTTGTGTCTGCTGCTGCCTATGACCCAGATATTTCTGTATTCATGGTGGAGGAGAAGGACTGAAACAGTGCAAAGAGTTAAAAGCACTCTGACTGGCTTACCCGGAGCTACATCTTAACGAGTTTACACAAAATCAGAGTCCAATTATACACTGTGTTTGTTATCAACCACAATGAGAAGATAAGAGGAAAAAGGATGGCCCGGAGGGCAAGGATTGCATATGCTATCGTGGTTGGTGGTAAGAACAACATCGATTACATTTGAATTTTATTTTTAAATTTAAAGGGGAAAACTCTGTGTTTTGCTGACCTGCATATGAATAAAAAGTTGGCTGCTGATGCTTAAGTGTTTTCCAAGCAGTGTGCTCCTGTTTATTAACTACCATGTGGTGTAATGAATTGGCATCTCAAAGACTATCAAACTATAGCTCAGAATTTCTTTTTGGGTGAATGGGTCAAAGGCAACAATCTAACTTTGCTCACAGATAACTTGCAGACCATAAATATTGTATTCAAAGGCCAAGGATTATGAGAAATAATTTAGGTTTATATAAAACATCCTGTGGTTTGTAGTTTACTGAGGTCAAAGAGCTCTCTGGCTGAGAATTCTAAATGCTCCTCCTGAAACAGCAAACCCCAGGATTCCGTAGGGTGTTGAAAGTGGAATAATAGCACCATAACAATGTAGTACAGAAAGGGTCAGAGAAAATTCTCTCCTTTTATAGATGAAAAATATACTTTCTCTACACTTGGGATACAGAGATGAGCCTGCTCTGATTGTTTAAATGTATTGGCAAGTGGGTGGTGGCATTTCTTTTGGTATTTGGTGCCCAAGCCTTTTATGGCTTTAGAGGTAAGAACTAGCATCTTGATTTGGGCTTGACATCAAAAAGGCAGCCAATGTAGCTCATAAGAATTGGTGTAATATAGCTCTGTGGATGCAAACCAGCCAGAATTCTAGCAACAGAATTCTGTACTATTAGGAGCTTCTGTATCATTTTGAAGGAGAGTTCTGACACATGTATAAGACATTATGGTAACTGAATTCAGAGGTTACAAGGGCATGAACCATCATAGCAAGCAATGGAGTTGTTCTACACCTGAAAATAAATGTAACTCTGAATAACGCAATATACCTCTGAACAACAACGACGGCGATGATGATGATCGGAGTGATGACAGGGCTGGCATGGCTGACTGCTACCTTCATGTCCTGTTTGCAATGTTGCAATGCAATGATAGAGTTACTAGCTTGACAGATGAAGGGAAGGCTGTGGATGTACCATATCTCGATTTCAGTAAGGCCTTTGACAAAGTTCCCCATGACATTCTTGCAAAGAAGCTAGTAAAATGTGGGCTGGACAGGGCTGCTGTTAGTTGGATTTGTAATTGGTTGACCGACTGAACCCAAAGGGTGATCATGAATGGCTGCTTTTCATCCTGGAGAGAAGTGACTACTGGGGTGCCACAGGGTTCTGTCCTGGGCCCAGTGCTGTTCAATATTTTTATCAATGACTTTGATGAAGGAATAGAGGGCAGGCTCATCAGATTTGCAGATGACACCAAATTGGGAGGGGTTGCTAATATGCCAAAGGACAGGATCAAAATTCAAAATGACCTGGACAGATTGGAGAGCTGGGCCAAGGCTAACAAAATGAAATTCAACAGAGAGAAGTGTAAGGTCCTACACTTAGGTAGAAAAAATGGAATACAGAAATGTAGGATGGGGGACAAATGGCTGGATAGCAGTACGTGTGAAAGGGATCTAGGAGTCTTAATAGACCACAAGCTGAACATGAGTCAGCGGTGTGATGCAGCAGCCAAGAAAG
This sequence comes from Iguana delicatissima, assembly GCA_948472985.1. Lineage (NCBI taxonomy): Eukaryota > Metazoa > Chordata > Lepidosauria > Squamata > Iguanidae > Iguana > Iguana delicatissima. Next base: position 127,109 of record CAOKZL010003062.1, read on the forward strand.
CCAATGAAATTCTTGTCTGCATCAATAGGAGTATGGTGTCTAGATCGAGGGAGGTACTGCTGCCACTCTACTCTGCTTTGGTTAGACCTCATCTTGAATAGTGTGCCCAGTTCTGGGCACCCCAATTCAAGAAGGACATGGTCAAGCTGGAGCAAGTCCAGAGGAGGGTGACCAAAATGGTGAAGGGCCTGGAAGCCATGCCCTATGAGGATAGACTTATAGAGCTGGGTATGTTTAGTCTGCAGAAGAGAAGGTTAAGAGGGGACATGGTAGCCATGTTTAAATATTTGAAGGGATGCCATGTAGAGGAAGGAGAGGGCTTGTTTTCTGCTGCTCCAGAGAGCAGGACAAGGAGCAATGGATTCAAGCCGCAGGAAAGGAGATTCCACCTGAACCTCAGGAAGAACTTCCTGATGGTCAGGGCTGTCCAGCAGTTGAATAGGCTGCCTCAGAGTGTGGTGGAATCTCCTTCTTTGGAGATTTTTAAGCAGAGGCTGGATGGCCATCTGTCGGGAGTGCTTTGAGGGTGTTCCTGCATGGCAGGGGGTTGGACTGGATGGCCCGTGTGGTCTCTTCCAACTCTACATTTCTATGATTCTATGATTCTATGATTCCATGCTCCTAGAGAAACCTGGCTGCCCATCATTGAGAACAGGATGCTGCAGCAGATAAACTTTTGCATTGCTCCAGCCATGCTATTCTTCTTTGCTGTCTTCAATTGGCCTCTAAGTATGTTTTTTTTGATAATTGTTTTTCTTAATCTGTGCATACTAGACAGCATTGGCTCTATAAAACCTGTGTTCTATATATGTATAGAAGGGGAAAAACTAATAATGTTCCCCGTTTATGCTTCAGCGGTCCCATTTCCTGCCCGCACTGTTTTGAAGCACCAGCTCAGTCACGGTATCTTGAAGACACAATTGCACTCCAAAGGCTAGTCTTGTTTTCCTACCTTTTGTTTCTTTCAGTACAAAAAAAAAAGGGGGGGAATCAGGTGAACAGTTCTGTAAAGTGTTGCCAAAACAGCTTATCAGGAGAAACATTCTGTTGAATAAAATCCTCTGTATCATATTATTGAGATAACACATTTTCATCTAGCAATGTACAACTAACCTCCTTCATGGGGAAAATAATATCCCCTCACAAGCTCACTCATCTCTCTAACAGTATGCTTGATGAAAATCACAAAACCATAGCTTGTCCTTTTCTGTTAATTTCCCATACCAATCAGCAAGGATATGTGGGCAGCTGCAGTCAGCTCCCAGTTTGATGCTAAATGATTGCAAGGTCAAATATAACAGAAATATAACAGAAATCCTTACTGCATTTGGCCTCCCTACCAACCCTCTTAACCTCAATGCAACTGCTATATTTATCCCTGGATGCCGAGTAAATAGTTCTCTGCCTCAGTGATACTAATGTTCTACTAATGGGACAACCACCAAATGACTCCGTGCAACTTGTTTGACACGTCCGTGCCATACAGTGTTCACAATTGCAAAAGATCTCATCTCCAAAGATAATAAATATGGAATAAATGCAAGAATGTATGTATAATTAATATAAGGAAGTACGAATCAAAGTGCGCAGCCATTTTGAAAAAAGTGCACAGTTTTTAAGTGTACATGGACAGAATCATAGAATCATAGAATCATAGAAATGTAGAGTTGGAAGAGACCACAAGGGCCATCCAGTCCAACCCCCTGCCATGCAGGAAAACCCTCAAAGCACTCCCGACAAGTGGCCATCCAGCCTCCGCTTAAAAACCTCCAACGAAGGAGATTCCACCACACTCCATGGCAGCAGATTCCACTGTCAGACAGCCCTGACTGTCTGGAAATTCCTCCTGAGGTTCAGGCGGAATCTCCCCTCCTGCAGCTTGCATCCATTGCTCCTTGTCCTGGTCTCAAGAGCAGGAGAAAACAAGCCCACTCCCTCCTCGACATGACACCCCTTCAAATATTTAAACATGGCTATCATGTCCTCTCTCAACCTTCTCTTCTGCAGACTAAACATACCCAGCTCTCTAAGTCTGTCCTCATAGGGCATGGCTTCCAGGCCTCTCACCATTTTGGTTGCCCTCCTCTGGACCTGCTCCAGCTTATCCATATCCTTCTTGAATTGGGGTGCCCAGAACTGGACACAGTATTCAAGATGAGGTCTAACCAATGCAGAATAAAGTGGTACCAATACCTCCCTCGATCTAGACACCATACTCCTATTGATGCAACCAAGAATTGCGTTGGCCTTCTTGGCTGCCGCATCACACTGCTGACTCATGTTCAGCTTGTGGTCTATGAAGACTCCTAGATCCCTTTCACATGTACTGTTAGCCAGCCACGTGTCCCCCATCCTATATTTCTGCATACCATTTTTTCTGCCTAAGTGTAGGACCTTACATTTCTCTCTGTTGAAATTCATTTTGTTAGCCTTGGCCCAGCTCTCCAATCTGTCCAGGTCCTTTTGAATTTTGTTCCTGTCATCAGGCGTATTAGCAACCCCTCCCAATTTGGTGTCATCTGCAAATTTGATTAGCGTGCCCTCTATTCCTTCATCCAAGTCATTAATGAAGATATTGAACAGCACCGGGCCCAGGACAGAACCCTGTGGCATCCCGCTAGTCACTTCTCTCCAGGATGAGAATCTGCCATTGGTGACCACCCTTTGGGTACGGTCAGTCAACCAGTTACAAATCCACCTGACAGTAGCCCTGTCGAGCCCACATCTTACTAGCTTCTTTGCAAGAATGTCATGGGGAACTTTGTCAAAGGCCTTACTGAAATCAAGATATACTATGTCCACAGCATTCCCTTCATCTATCAAGCAAGTAACTCTATCATAAAAAGAGATAAGATTAGTCTGGCATGACCTATTTTTGAGAAATCCATGTTGACTTTTCGTAATTACGGCATTGTTTTCTAAGTAATTAGAAACTGACTGTTTGATGATCCGCTCCAGGATCTTTCCAGGTACTGATGTCAGGCTGACTGGGCGATAATTATTTGGGTCCTCTTTTTTTCCCTTCTTGAAGATGGGGACAACATTTGCCCTCCTCCAGTCTGCCGGAACTTCTCCGGTCCGCCAAGAGTTTTCAAAGATTATAGCAAGAGGTTCCGCAATGACCTCTGCTAGTTCTTTTAAAATCCTAGGATGCAATTCATCTGGCCCTGGAGACTTGAATTCATCCAGTGTGGCCAGGTATTCCTGTACTACCTCTCTATCTATTCTGTGCTGCATTTCCCCCACTTCCTCACCTGCTCCCCAACCGCCAGGTTGAGTGTTTTTATCCTTTTGGGAAAAAACTGAGGCGAAGAAGGTGTTGAGGAGTTCTGCCTTTTTTCTTCCTTCTGTTATTAATTCACCATCTTCCTTGCGCAGCGACCCTATCGTCTCCTTCTTTTTCCTTTTGCTGTGGACGTATTTAAAAAAGCCCTTTTTATTGTTTTTAATGTCTCTGGCCAGCCTACGTTTGTTCTGTGCTTTAGCCTTTCTGACCTTCTCCCTACATCTCCTGGCTACTTGCTTATAATCTTCTTTCGCGATTTCCCCCTTCTTCCATTTCCTGAACCAGCTCTAAAAAGAGGGAAAGGAATATCAGAGGTCATTTCTGTTCTGTCCTTTTGTTAAAACCTCTATTGGTCCCTTGCCGTGTTTCATAGTCTCTGTGAGGCCGTGAAAATGCTTCTGGCAGGCCCATCAGCAGCACACAAAGGCAATATTCCCCCTCCTCCACTGCTATTTGGCACACACAGCTGGTAACCAGGGAGTTGGTGTCTTTGAATTTGGAATTTCCATGTAGCTTCAGTGGTTGTCCTCTGTTGAGCAGCCTACTGTCCATGAAGCTGTATGGTAAGCCACAATGTATCTTGCATCAATGACTTGCATATATATGAAGTATGTATTCTATTAAGCATACTTTCTTTTACCTGTTAAGAATGTTATTGTGTGTCTTCAAGTCTTTTCAGAGTTATAGTGACCTAAGGGGAACTTATCATGGGGTTTTCTTGGGCTGAGAGTATGTGATGCACCCAAAATCACCCAGGGGGTTACCACGGCCAAGCAGGGAAACAAACCTGGGCTCCAAGGATGCAGTCCAACACTCAAACTGCTTGCCATGCTCTCTCTCTCTCTCTCCTTATGCATTCAGGATTTTTTTTTAATATTGATACCAAAAAGCTAACAAACCATGAAAATACAACAAGAAGCCCCTGAGAGTGATTGCCATCTGATTCCCAGGGAAAAATGCAAAAGCAAATAAGGACAAACAGCAGAAATTCAAACTACTATACCACACTGGCTCTCTGTTACGAACGTACAGCACCACAATTTCATTGGGTGACAGTGGTTTCTAGTATTTAGGGAGAGGGGCCTATATTTATATGAATGATTTCTGCATCTACATCATTATCTCTTGGGATACCATGTTGGTGTCAAATGTCATCAAAATGACTTGTGGTGACCCTATGAATGTGATGCTGTTAGCAGATATACACCCCAGTGCTTTGATATGGTTCAGTTGATAAATTTTTATACTACTATGACTGGAAACTGTATTAGATAAGAGGTAAGTTGACTGGATATGTAAGCCAGGCCAAGGAATTTCTCGCAAGTATGGCCAGGTCGTATGCTGGTCACTAGATGCTTTCAAGTGCTTAATGAGCTTCCAGCTAGCCTCCACTGAGACAATGAGTCTTCAGTGTTCACACCGAAATGTTGATTGTCCTATTCCTGTTATCTTTCACCTTCAGAGTCTCTTCCTTTATCCACATGCCTGCTATATAGCATGGAACTATCAAATCAGTCATTAATGTACCTACATGCTAAAGCCATCACTTCATTCAGGACTCCATTGTCCATGTTGCTGCAGAGCTATTAACATATTCACCCTCCAGGTAGAAAAGGAGTACTTAAACCCAGATTTTCACTAGCTCAGACATAGTACATCAATTACTGAACATTACTCTGTCACTTTGAATCCTGATTTGTACTGCCCTTAGATATAAGTCTAAGCCACATAGCTATTTCTTCAGTATTTTTCTGGGTAGGTAAATATCGACCATTCCCTGAAATCTTGCTATCAACCTTTCCTCCCTTTCCTTCTGTTAGCTCTTGTGTGAATGTGAGAACGCCCGAACCTAGTGTGTGTGCATGACTGAATTCCCCCAACAAAATACATTTTACTTTATTTTTGCATCTCTGGCTGCTTTTTCCTGCAAGACCTCCTTAATGATCTCGAAAGGTTACCCCACCTCTTGCAAGCCTCCTATTTTGAGCTAATTAATTCTGAAGCATGGGTGCTGCTGGAGGATCTCAAGGTTCCCCACATTTTTGGGGTAACAAGATACCCTAGTGTGTCTCTTTTAGACAACCCTGGTGAGATCCTGCAAACTCAGGGCCATGGCTTCCTACATTGAGCTTATTCACCTGTAATGCAGTCTTTGTCTTTTCCTGCTGCTTCCCACTTACCAAGCACCATTTTCTTTTCTAATTAGTCATGTCTTCTTAGGATATGTCCGAAGAAAGTTTAATTCATTTTGGCTTCTAGGGATTCCTCAGGCTTGATTTGCTGAATGACCCATACATATGTCTTTTTAGCAGTACCTGTTATCTGTAGAAGTCTCTCCAGCACCACATTTCAAAGATGATAATTTTCTTCCTATTAGCTTTCTTCACTATCCATACATAGAATTCAGAAATATTATGGCATGGACAATCCTGCCCTTGGTATTGAATGATATATATTGATACTTGAGAGTCTTGTTGACTTCATTTATAGCTGCCCTTCCAAGTCCTAATCTTCTAATTCCTTCACTATTATTTCCATTTTGATTTATGACTGAATCTAGGTATGAAAATCTACTTCAATGTCTTTGTTGTCTACTTTAAAGTTATGTAGATTATCTATAGCCATTATTTTTGTTTTCCTAATGTTTAACTGTAACCTTGGTTCTGCACTTTCTTCCTTAACTTTTCTCAGTAGCTGTTCCAAGTCTACTAATCTGCCAGTTTTTATGCCTACTTGTTCCAGGTCTAATGCAGTTTTAGTTTTGATGTTTTCAGCATATACATTAAAAAGATAGGGTGATATCTTTATCCCTTTAAACTAGGAGGAGATAAGATTCTGTTACATAAAGATATCCCAGC